>JAKMXA010000250.1:0-57378 GCA_025328625.1 Colletotrichum sp. SAR11_240
CCCGCTAATCACGCCTCCTCCTTCTGTGTGTGTGTGTGTGTGTGTGTGTGTGTGTGTGTGTGTGTGTGTGTGTGTGTTCCATCACTTGAAGACACAAATTGGCAACTGGCATCGGCAAAGGTTTACTTGCAGCGTGATCTTATGGATCTCGTCGACCGTAAGGATCGGCGCCTAGCTATCGATGAGGTTTTGTCTTTTTAAATAGCAGATCCACGCGCTTGGATCTGTCCCAAACAACGACTCCGTCGCTCCGTCGCTTGAACCAAAGAATTCTATGCTGCGGAATGAATTCTTCATGAGTCTGCTCGCTCTTCCACTCCGCCAAAGCCTTCTCCTGTGCCCCTAGAAATCTATCTTCATAACCGACGACGAAGTCGTTTCCGTCTATGTCTGCGTCCCATCTCAGTCTGTTGAGAACATCCAGAGCTGTTCTGAACTTGCCCGCACCCTCGGGTTTGGGCACAACCGTTGAGCGTGGCTGGTTTGTGGCCGCCTTCGCCCTCTCCTTCTTACCCAGCTTTCCCAGTGGTAGGCCCAAAACCGAAAGATCCTCCTCGTCTTCCTCGTCTTCCTCCTCGTTCGAGTCTGAATCGTCATCGCCGTCGACGTAGTCGCCCCACTCTCGATTGTCCAGCCTGAGATCGCCCAGCTCGGTGCGTTTGACAAGAGTCGCACTGAACCAGGAAGTCGTCGCATCGTAGTATTTTTCATCGCCGTGAACATGTTCTTCGAATTGATGCAGCACGGCTTGCAGGTTGCTGTGCGTCGTGGTCAGGGTTTCCTTTTCCGGCCTCTCATCCTCGCCTATCCATTCTATGCCGACAAGGTACGAGCCTTGATATTCGCTTTGTTGGCACTGTGAGTTGGGTGTCGCCGCGTCGACGAATCTCGCAGGCCAAATTCTCGGAGCAAGCTCCGGGACCTTCCTGTTGATATCTACATCATGGTCAGAAAACGGCTGCTAGGGATCTGTACAATCATGAGATGGCTTACCGACGAGGAGTGATGCGCAACGGGACTCGAGCCAACCAATAAGCCGACTCCCACGTTCCAGCGACCCTCCCCAGTAGTGAATGCGGAGGTTCACGAACGTTTTGAACGAGGAAAGGAAGCTTGCGGCGCCTTGTGATAAGTCCTTTTCCGCGATCATGCCAGGTGCCGAAAGAATAGACTGCCAGGTTGCGCCCTCCGTGAATTTGGCGTTGGCTTGGCGTAGCTCCGTCGAGATGATCTTGACCGTGGGAACAGAAGCAATGAGTGCGGTGTTCAGTGTCGGCGAATGCCATCCAAGAAGGCACATGGCTTCTCTGGGCGTCCGGTGATACCGTAGCTGCTTGTGGAAGAATGGATCGAAGACAATGTCGTTCTTCCAGTCGAAGTGCGCATAGTGGTCGAAGAAGGTAGCGATGACGTCGGCAGTCGAAACTGTACCCATGCCATGTAGGAGCATTTTGCACACCCTAACCAACATAACAGACAAGTGAACGCCGCCAAGGTATCCGAACTTAGCTGCGTAGATCCCGTTCGCCTTGGCCCAAGTCTTGATCACTTGATAACAGACGCGAAACTGAGCAAAATCCGGGACAGACCTAGCAATGTAGTACAAGTCCCTAGCCGGCTTCAATTTCAAGAGCGTCTGGGTTGGCAAGCTGAAAGCTGGATCAGATGGGGGACGCTTTAGCAAGTCTGGCCACTGGTTGGCAACGCTCGCTGCCTGACAATATTGGAGATCGCATCTCAGCCCAAGGACCTCGATCTCGAGCATAGTGCCGGTTTTTGCCTTCACCTTCCGCAGTATCCGAACACCTTCTCCGACCGACTTTCTCAGACGTTGCCTGGCAAGAGTGAAGAAGACGCGAGGACTGATTGATCCAATGCAGAGGCAGTCGATATCGGACGATTTCGACCATACGCCAAGACCATACGATCCGACAGGAACTAGTACAAGGGCCGGTTGACCACGCGACCGCTCCACATTCGTCTGTTCGTTCTCCCAAAGAATCTTTCGTAGCAGCGCTAGGGCCTGTTTCCGGGTACACTCATCTTTCTCTGCCGGGATAACATCGAGAAGCTCCAAAGTCTGCTTTAGAGCGGCGACATCAGACATAGATCCAGGTGCCCGTTTAGCCTCGACAGGGACGACTCGAGCACTGGTGCTGGAGCCATCTTTCAGTAAAGAACGCCGTAAAAGACAGCGAATACCCCAATGATCGCTTGCGTAAAGGGGCCCACCTGGACTTTCGCCATCGCCAGTGAGGAAGCCAAACATGTTGAACCGAGAGATGTGAAAGGGACCGCCATTTCTCACTAGAATGCGGTCATATCTCTGTGGTCGGTTGTTCAGGCCGCTTCCGACCATTTTCACGGCCTGAGGGTTCGCTCTGGGGTCGAATGTGGCACCCTGTTCGCCTTCAAAACTGTCGTGGATATCGCCCTTGATATTGTCGCTGACGCCGGCCTCGACACGAGAGATAAACCACGTGTCCAGGAAGTTGGTCTCTGCCAGAGTTGCCTCGATTCCACGAAGAACATCCTCTGTCTGCACCGTAATGGAGCCGCGTTTCACTGCTGCGTCGATAGTGTAAGAAGAAGTGGCTATGTTGAAGTCTCCGGCCAGGATCCATTGGTTTGCTGCGTGATTACTCTTCAGATGGTTGAGGATCCGTTGCAATTCCCTGTCAACCACAGTCAGCTCCGCATTTCTGGACTCAGCGAAATAATCCATTACTTTTCTTTGGCAACGACCGCGCCATCTGTAAGGCCCTGACTCAGATGGCAGGTTGCCAAGACAAGGGGAAAGACTGGTTGCTGAGTATCATTGTGTAGGAGATCTTCGAACTGAAGAATGGCTGATCCTTTATGCTGTCTCTTTGAGGGCAGGTATTCCCACGAGAATGGTCCCCTGCTGAGCACAACAGTGTTGAGAATGTTGGGCAGGGGGCCAGCCTCCGGGTCATTTGGCGAACCCTCAGAGACGTAGAAATACGTTTTGCAGATGCGTTCATCTGCGAGCAGGAAGGCTAGAAAGTCGTCCGTCACCTCTTGGAGAACTACGATGTCCGCAATCGCATTTTCTGCGAGCAGATTTTCCACGATCAAGGAGTATCTGGTCCGGGATGGGGGATAATGAAACTCTGCTAGCACGTTCCAGCTAGCGACAATAAGACTCCCGTGTTGCTTGTTGTCGAAGATCTCTGGTTCGGATGGTTGGACCAGGCGTTTCCACGCCATGTCTGAACGGGAGAAATACCACGTTGGCCGCGGAATGGTTGGCGAAGGTGTAGCCGAGCTAGAATCGGGCGCATGTCTGCAAATGCTAAAGGATGGGGAAACTAGGTCAATGGCACCCCATTGCCTCATTTGTCCAGAAGGACTGCGAACCAGGACTGAGAGCTGGTTAGCCTCCCAGGTTACGGCTGGTAGCCGACGAAGTTTGTCAAGCAAGAACTCGAATTTAGACGAAGGAGCTGCGTCTTCGCACTGAGCCATCGTAAGGTGCATATTGTAGGGCTCTGACCGGCTCTGGCCGATGGCCGCGAGTATGGTGCCTCGCAGCGATGTTAGCCGGGAGATATTCTCCTCATTCTCGTCACGCAAGAAGAGGGTGCTGCCATTTTTGTGGGAGAAAAAGCCCGGTGAATCAAGGCGGATAGGCAGGGGAGCGAGCTCGCCTGGGGCGGCACGGTCCTTCAGGCACGATACAATGGCATCACAAGCCTGATGCAGGACGCTACTCTCCGTGGATCTGACGAACGGATAGATGAGATTGACATGAGGGGGCCAGTTCGTGTAGGCCTTGTCGTTGTCAAAGCGAAGACGATTGATTGCTGTCCAATGCTCCTCTGGGGGGATGATACAGAGAGCTGTGGCGTGGCTTGCTGCTTGGGACTCCATGATACTAGGAGAGCTCTGCCGAACAGAGACCAGTGTATGACCGAGGGATATGGTGATGATTGTGCCTTGAGGTGCATAAATGTTCCGGACTGGGAATGCGATGCGGACAAGGTGTGAAAGAGACAATTTAGAAAGGGAAGAGGTCTATTGAGCGCGAGATTGATACTGGGTTGTGTGTAAAGATGAAGTGATTAGGGGACTGTGATCTTTAAGAGCCAACTCGCAAACATGTTGATGTGTTGCTACAGAGAGTGCCCTTATAGATCCAGGGTCCGTTCAGCCAGTCTCAGACGGGCTACCCATGTATGTGTGCAAGCCAGAGCTTTTGTTGCATTGCAGAAGTTCTAGAAAGAAAACTTACTGCAGCGGTGGACTGCGGGGAAGCCCACGCGCAGAGGATGGTGTACAATCGTGACATGGCCAGGCCGTATGCGTCAGAGCACGGCCCGCATAGTCTCGTTGCCATCCTCTTAACTACCTAGACAAGCCGGCTTGCGGGTTTGTGACTCACGGAATTGGGGGGCTTGTCCAAAAAAGATTGTGCTATGGAAGCGAGTTCGCCGGTGACTCAGTTGGAGTTGATGTAAAATGTGATGAGCACTGCCTCGAAATCCGCAGTGCGTTCCCAGTCCAGCGGTTGGGTCGTCGAGTCTCTTTGGACCCGTGCGCCCAGGTGAGACCAGCTGGCAGCGTCACAGACAGGTGCTTGAAATAGGTTCGGGGCCTTCGGTAGGTTGGATCATTCCTGCACATTGTACTACTTCCTACCTTAGGTACCTACCTAGGTACGTTAATATGGGCTCTTCAATGACCTCTCTATCTATCCCTCCAGCTCAGCCTCATCTGGCATGTCTATCGCTTCAACTCCTCCCCAGTCAATTGAATCTTGACCCTTGCCCTCCATCAAAGCCTCCAGCTTATCCTCATTAGTCACGTATGCGCCGTTCTGTCTCTTTTGCGAGACTGCGTATCTGATCGGGTCCCGCCACTCCTACGAAGAGCATTAGCGAGCCCAGATAGGTAGGCAAGTTCTGTACACAGCGGCAAGTAGCAGGTTTGGGGGAAAGCTTACCCGCCACCAGACGTCTTCGCTTTGTACGGCGCATCTCCTTCCTTCATCACCGCTTTTTGCCGTCGCAAATGGCCAAACTGACTGCACCACTTCGTACTTGTGCTTTCCTGAGAAAAGCTTCTTCATGCTCGTCATGAACTTGTTTGCCTTCGGCTGGTTTTGCACCACCACCTTGGCGTGCGTTACGGGAAACGACACATGGAGCACTCCTTTGTACTGCGTCGCGGCCAACAGGGCGCGCAGTTGACCTTCGATCCACATCGTGTCCAAGTTTGCAACTACTCGATCAAGTGCTATGTTGCACTCTATTAGTTACCCAGTTCGACAAAGTAGATACGGTTTGGATAGAGTCCTCACCGAAACTTTTGACCTGCGCTGGATCTTCAACAAAGCGGCGGCACCACTCCTCAAGCTCTCTTTCGCCAACTTCGGGAATGACGTCTGGCTTTACTCCGCCCCTGTACGCCATCTCGCCCTCACTGACACAGCGAATGTACTGCATGCGCTTGCTCGTGTCATCCGGCACCAGCAATCCCATCAGATTGAGCTTGATGTCGAAGTCGACCTTGCGTCCTCGCGTCCCTTTCATGTGTATGAGAGGCTTGGGCGGGATGCTTGCCTGGGTCCTGATGAGGGCTAGAAGGGCATCGGCGCTCGCTGACAGATGGTCTGACCTGGAAGAGAGAACGATACAGTCTGTCGACAGGCTGAAGTTCGGCGGTGAGTAGAGCTTGTAGTCTAGTCTTGGTAAGCCTGGGTAGTACATGGGTCCTGGACTTTCTCGAGCTCGGATCGAAACATTCGTTTCTGAGAAGTTGGATGGGCCAGAATAGGGCGGTGGGGTCAACGAGCTGGCATTGTCTGGTGTCACGTTGTCGTAGCTACGGCTGCGGGCTGCCAGCAAGCTTTTCTCTTGCACTAGAGATGTAGATGATGGTGTAGATTCTGGCGTAGGTTGTATCGGTGCTGGCGCCGGTTGCGTTGAAGCCCTTGGGGCCGACGAAGCCGTAAATTTCGGAGGAGGAGGCGGCGTCGGCGTCGACGGGGTCACCGTTGAAGGCGGCAACGGTAAGGGGGGCAGCATAGACTCGTCAACGGTCGTCATTCTGGCAGGCGCGTCTCCGAGTACTTGATAATGCGGTGGGTGAAATGCAACATGCAACGTGTTTAGTTTGAATTCAAGCCGAATCTCGAGAATCTCGAAAGGCGGGGGGGCGGCGGCGGCGGCGGCACGGCGAGGCCAGAATTGAGAAGAGCTCAACTTTACTCGCACTGGAAGCAAGATAATCCAAGGTGCTTTATTAAGTATCTTTGCGCGGCTGTCTAGGCCAGGGGCAAACGGCTTATTAAAAGCCAACGTTTTCGAGACCAGCCTCCATGGCTCCGAAGGTATGGATTCAGCTTACGCCCATGGCTTGCACTGGGTGCCTTGAAGGCAGAGATCTCCATGCCTCTCTAGGCACCATCAATTTCAGCCCCGCGGCGCAGCGTTCCCTTGCTCGCTCCCCATCTGCACCTAGCCACTTACGGCAAATGGCGTCGGCCGCTCGAGGATCGCCATCCTGGACACGTTTGCTGAGCCAAACCAATCCCGAGGCAACGAACTGCCCATGCCGTTAGTGCAATTGTCTTGGGGCGCAAATATTGTGCGTCATGTTCATAAGCCGTGATTGCCGCGACCCACGACGCAACAGGAGAAGTCGAAACGCCCATCAACATTGAGTGTTTAGACTGCATGGTCTTTTGCCATTCGTCTACTTGCACTACCTGTCCGTGAGGTTGATTTGATGAGAGGGACGGAGCGCCGCAGTCCTGCCCTACATAATGCTTCCATCTCTCATGACCCAACGCCAAAATAATGTCCCAAAAACCGCGATGTGCTACTGCGAAGCCCTCTCAATCCTGTTGCCGCGATGCCATGCTCGAATCCTCAACGCCCACTCCGTCGAATCGCTAATACATCCATCATACAGTCGTTCAAATTTGGTCTTGTGCTGCCCAGCCAGAGCAACTGGTGGATTGCAAATCAAACAAGCTGAAAGCCTTCGTCCTCCGCGGCGGACATATGCTCCTGACGGAGGTTCTGACGCGCTTTGCGACCCTTCAGAACTTGACCGTTCTCACTGAGAATCTCATACTCCTTCTCGACCATTCGTTCCGTCTCACGGCCTGAGGTCTTGATGAAGACGTCGAGCGTCAGGGGGCGATTGGGGCTCTCTGTCTTATCGAAACTGTACTTCCAATCTTCTGAAGCAGCAAGGTTCTTCCAGCCGCCCTGAGAAGGGGCAAGGTCCATGAGAGATTGGCTGAGGGGATCCTTGATTTGCTCCTTGGCCTGCAGCGCCGAGTTGAGACGGCCCTGGTGAGGCGCCCAGTGCGATCGTCCTTTCATCACATTGTTCTGCATCTTCTTGAAGTGGGAACTATCTCTGGTGTCAGCGACATCTCGGTTCGGGATCTAGCAAAAGAACGTACATCTCGCTATTCTTGCCTCTGGGACGAGTCTTGGCGCGCTGTTGCTCAGTGCCTCCAATAGCTTCGAGAGTGGCCCAGTCTAATCGGCAGCCTGTGAGAGGACGAGCTCCGTTGGACCACTTGGACTGGGAATCCTTGGTCCTCTTGTAGTCCTGGTGTGCGCTCCGGAGATCTCGCTCGTACTGAGCCTGGACATCGGTCATGGCAGCCATGATGCTTGTATATGTTCGAATTTGTACCGGAAGGTTCTGTAACGTGGCGTCGCCTGTCGCGTTTCTATGGCGAAGGGGCGGGCAGGCTCGAAGAGTCTAAACCTAAGTCGACAAAGCTTATGTTCTCTGTCGATAGCAATAATAGTCTGGGCGATTTGCTCAACACGCAGAATCGAGACACGGGTTGGTGCGGATAGTTGCTGGGAGAGAGATGACGGGAGATATAAGAGAGGTAGCCGAAGGAATCTCTGAGGTTATGCCCGTTTCGGTGCTCGGACTGACTTTGGAAGTAAGGCGGAGGCTAAGGCAAGGAAGGCGTGGTGCTGGTGGTGCTGGGTAGCAGGAGAGGTAACCGAGGCTTGTGAGGTAATCGCTGTGTTGGTATTGGGGCAGTAGATGCCGGGTGAGTCACCGGGCTGAAGGTTGCCGGAGATTGCAGAACGCGAGGCCAAAAACGAAAGAGGCGCGGATGCGGGGGAGGTTACGAAAAAGGGAAACCGAGAGCAAAATAGAGCGAGATCGAAAGAAGGACGAGTATATGAGTTTGCACAGCACTTGTTGGCGCAAGCAGTTTGATGAAGAGGTGGATGTTAGGCGAGTGATGCGGTTAGAATCAAAGACATACAAGAGTACAGGGTTGGGGCAATATGAATGTTGATGAGGTAGTCGAGGAACAAAGGCAAGACGAGTCAGAAGACGAAGGCCGGGGTTGCGTGATTCCTTGGGTATATACCTTGAGACCAGATGGCTCAGGTATTCTTACGTTATCAAGGCGAGTTCTGGTCACAAGGGAAAGTGGCACGGGAGGCTAACAAACCGGGCTGAGGCCTGGGACGGGACGAGACGAAGGAAGTCGAGGACGGAAGTCGAGAACGAGGAACGAGGGAGAAGGAAGATAGTTGTGACGAAATGCGACGAGGGCGAGCTGCTTATCTCCCGGGTTGTCTCGGGTCGCTTGCTTAGGCATCTCACCGCACCCAGGCATGACCTGGGCTTTCGTGCTTTCCATCGTACCTAGAAGGATGGCAGCGGGCTTATCGTCTCGGCTCAGCGGGCATGCGGGCGATAAGAAGACCGATAGGTGAGGTAGGTGGTTGTGATGCAGCATGATAAAGCTTGGGGCGTGGCTAGAGACACTGTCGGACATAGGTTGGAGGGGTGTGTGCATGTGGCACACGCAGCACGGTGCTGGCGGTCCTCCTGCACACTGAAGATGCTGCAGAACATGCTGCAGCTGGTCCTGTTTTTGGCCGAAATGAGTCGAATCCTCCAATCAAATCAGCTGGGCAAGCCGGGGGCGGCTACCCTGAGGTACCTACACAACTTTACCTGTACCCAGCAGCGTGGGGGACGACGGGGGGAGGGGGGAACAGGGCGTAATTGGGCAAGTGCGACTGGTGACAACTGCATGCAGCTGCGTTTGGCTGCGGTCTGCGGTCTGGAATCACCGAATCAGTCAGTCAGTCATCAAGGATGAACCAGTCACGTCGCCGCCCGCCAAAGTGATGTCATCCATGCACTGCCCAGTCAAAGTCGACACGAGCCACGAGCGTCAGCAGCGCCAGCGTCAGCGCCGACTCCCGGCGCATTCAAGTGCCTTCCTGACGAGTACCCAGAGGGCGCAGGGCGTCTGCCGTTTTCCCATCTTAGCCCCTGACCGAGACACACGCGTGGGCTCGCCGATGACGATGGGTCGACCATCTACCCCGACATCCGGCCTGCTGCTGCCTTTCCGTCAGCTGGCAACTCTTTGCCCACCTGACAGACTGTCCTGCTGGGCACGGTAGGTAGTAGATGCCCCCCATCCCACCATCTACTACTGGTTAGGCACATACTGGTCAGTCATACGGCCTTTCTCAGCCGCTCTTTTTCCTTCTCAACCCAAGGCTTTCCGACCTGCGCTGCGTTTCTGCCATCGGAGTCCCTTTCGGGTTTTGACAGACGCTATTGGTCTTACGTTTTCGTCATTTATGACGTCTGATACCAGAAGCATGCCTGGCTGGTTGGCCCTCGCGCCCTCAACCCGTGAAACACAAAGACACATAGTCGCTTACGTGATGCACTTTTCCTGTGACGGGCTACATATGTAGGTAGGATCACATGACCATAATCGGCCGCCAACGAGCCAGAAGCAGATCCAAGCACAGCCGTGTTGTTCTTCTGTCTTACCCTCGAATGACCTTAAGTGCGGTCCGGGCTTCATCGGTTCCTGGGCCGTCTGCACTTCCCAGGGCAGGCGGCGGTGCTGCCGCTCCCGGGCCCCGGTTCCAAGTCCCAAGCCCACGATGCGACGCATTGATCACTCTTCGTCTTGGCAACCACACTCCCGAGTCCCGTCTCTCCTGTGGAGGAACCTACGCCAGGAACCCCCCCCCCCAATTGCATTGCATGCGGCGGTCGACGGTCGACAGTGCCCTCCCGTCACATTTACGGGAACCATCCGGTTGAACAGACAACCAACACGTTGGATCCCTGGGCCAAACCACAACTTGGGGTCGACACTGCTCACATCGTGGATACCTCAGCAACATTCAGTCTAGCCCATGAATAGTTCAAACTCCATCATACTTCACAGCCCATCCTTCCTGCAGCCACCTATAGCTCTCCCGTCACTTTTTTTTTTGCGTTGCCGCCGCCAGAACTCTCGTCCTCCTCTGCCGCAACTCTCCTGATCCGCCTGCACGATTCAGGTCGCTCAATCTAGGGTTTTGAACGAGCATCGAATGTCGATGTAGCATCGCTGGCTTGGCAACCATGGAAGGTTTTCGCCAAAACAACATCCACCAAGTGATGCTTTACGAACAGCTTCGGGCCCGATGCGACCTTCCAAGTATTCATGTGAGTGAGTCACTTCCTCCAATGTCACGTTGTCTAGTCAATGGCCTCACAGCACTTGCGTTCTGCTATGAACGAGCCGCAGCGGACACTCGAAGCCATCGAGTGACCAGGACACCAGTCACCCGTCCATACCGCCAGGATGGACTCGCGCTATGGGGGTGATGGCATCCGCCATTCGTACGTTTGTTGCTACAGGCCAAACCTGCGCGGGCACTAAGACACGCCGAATATTGTTGACAACCAGTCCATAGCCCCGATAAAGGTACGAATAGGACTACCTGCGGAGTATAGCGAGCAGACTGATAGGGCGCAGTCGGCCAGCAGCCCAGGAAGTGACCACCGGCGCACGACGGAGGAAACGGTAGCATGTTGCGAACTCATTGACGCATATTCCATCATTAAGCCTATCAAGCTGACTGGATCTCTGTAGACGATGGTGTACCTGGGAATAAAAATCTGTGGCGCGCCA
The DNA here is from genome assembly GCA_025328625.1 of Colletotrichum sp. SAR11_240. NCBI lineage: Eukaryota > Fungi > Ascomycota > Sordariomycetes > Glomerellales > Glomerellaceae > Colletotrichum > Colletotrichum sp. SAR11_240. The sequence continues at coordinate 10,961 of JAKMXA010000250.1, forward strand.
TCCCCGACGGCCCCCGTCTACATCTCTTCAAAAGCCTGTGTGAAGCGACGGCTGGGTTCGCTCTTTGTGTCGTAACTCTCGCTGGGATTCATGGGCACAGCTAGGCCTGGATGCCAGGAGAAAGAAGATGGCCTTCGACGGCTAAACTCGTTTCCCAGATTTACCGCACCTTTGCACTGACCCGTCAAGTGTGGGGGACGTGGCTAATTTCATGTTTATTTTTGCAACCGATCCAGGCACTTGGCTTAGCTGAGGAAAGCTACGACGCTAGAATGCACATCTTCACTTGTTTCATGTTCCTCTAGTGAGCGATAAAGGGGGCATCAGAAAAGTTTGTGTGTCACCTCGACCTTCATGATGAAAATGGCTTCACTCATCAGGCCAGCCAAAAGGGGTATCACCCGAAGATCCATTGGATAGTTGCAGCACACAGGTTGAAGCACGCGTTCAAGAAAGCGTTGGCAGCGCTCACCTGATGGTGGCGGTCTTGTCTTGCTTGTTCAGCGTGGACCGGATATGGCTAGCCGCAATAGGACGATGCACCAAAACCTCATCTCCTTTTGCCACACCTCGTGTTGTCTTGTTTCGAGTTGCGTTGGATGAAAGATTCAACGACTTGGCCCGCTCTTCTTTCATTGACTGTCCTCTCACGCCTTTCCTAAGCCGACATTTTCTCGACTTCAACAGACCCCTAAAACCGCGAACCTAACCTTCTCCTTCTGACAGACAAAGACGAAGGGCCGGTTTTTTCCCCCCTCCAACACATACTCGATGGCCCTTTGTGTATCTCTCTGACCACATGGCGGAACTGTTTGTCTCGAAGCCACTACCAAGTATTCGGGCCATCAAGCCACAACGCCCTTCTTCGTCAATTAGCCATGTGGGATTTTTTGTTCGCTTGGCAGGACGTTCGTCTCCACAACGCTTCTTCATCGGGGTGGGGACAACGCTCAACGTCCAGGTCGTGAGGCGGTCTTTAGCGTTCTCACGAATCCTACGTAGCAGTTTAAGCTGGCCTCCATGCTTTGTCCAACGCCAAGGACCCATAATGCTCCTCCTCTACACCTGAGTTAGTATGGCATGGCACTGCGTCTGAGCCATCTACCAATTGCTTACCCGTCAGGTAGCTGAACAAGTATTCGATGCTACACCAGAGGTGAAGGCCCTGCGAAGGATCCGGCTCTGCCACTAAAGCAGGCCAGTAAGATATCAGCATCAAGGCACAATATATAGATATATAAACCATCTCGTCTCCTCCCTGTTACTAGGAAATACTCCATCACTCTCAACATCATCGTCGGCTTTGACCGCTAGTCTTTCTTTCTACTCCTCACCCGAGGAGTGCCTTTCTTTCCCACTAGACATACCAACTTGGCTGTACATCATCAAAATGTCTTCTACCGTGCTACGCCTTCTGGGCCTTGCCGGAGCTGCCCAGGCGGCATGCTCCAACCTTGTTATCGATAACTTCTCACGATCTACCGTCTCCGGCAGTAACAACCTCGATGCGTGGACCAGCGAAGATACTTCCATGTCAAAGGCCGCCATCAGCAAGGGCATCCTTTCGTTTACTCCAAAGACAGACAGTTCCTCCTACTACTACGAGACTCTCGGCTGCGTCAAGGCGACCACCCAAGGCTATAATGCCCTCTCTTTGACGGTCAAGGGACCTAAAGATGCCTCCATGATGCTGGAGATACAAACCAAGGCATCTTGTGCAGATGACAACTACAACAGCCAATGGGTCCAGATCAACGGGTTGACTGGCTCGACCCAAAACATCTCTATCGCGCTATCCTCCTTCACAAACGCCAACTTGGACGCAGTCTCAGCCTTCGTCTGGTCAACCTATTCAAAGTTTGACAATTATCAGTTCAGCAATCTCCAGTTCACCTGCAGCGGCGGATCGAATCCCTCCATTTCGACTGCCCCAGCCACTACCACCACTGTTGGTTCTGTGTCGACTTCTCGCTCTGTTGCGGTTTCGTCTTCAGCAAGCGCTGCGTCACCCACTGCTCGCGCTTCCTCTGGTACAACCTCATCTTTCGCCACCTCGGTACGATCGCCAAGCGCCACGACCATGTCAGTTGTCCAAACGGGCCCATCATCTCGTACGTCTGCTTCCTCATCCCGCCAAATCAAATCTCCTTCAAGCTCTCGTACATCGAACGCTTCTTCGTCAACCTCGCGCGCAGCCCCTTCGAGATCGATGTCTCTAACTTCCGTCTCAGTCTCTGCTGTCCCAACTGCGTCCGGGTCATCGAGCATTCGCTCTTCGATTGTATCTAGTTCCGTTGCCGCCCAATCTTCGCCGGTATCCTCGAGCTGCAGTAATCTCTTGATTGACGACTGGGCCTCGCAATCGCGACTGACATTTCTTTACTACAACGCCATGTTACAGCCCAGTAGTGACGATAGCACGATGAAAGAGATCACTGTCTCGGGAAATAGGGTCACGCTGAAGCCCAACGGTGGGGATTCCTACTTCTACAGCAAGGTTGCCTGCACCAACACACAGGTGAATGGATATGGCGGTATTTCCTTGCGCATCAAGGCCAAGGCCGGCACAACCTTATCCATCCAGCTGGCCTCGTCACCAACGTGCGGGGAGGACTCTGCCTTCGCTACCAAGACATCAAAGGAACTCGGGTGGACATTCAACGGCCAAGAGAAGCTCTACAGCATCCCCTTTTCCAAGTTTTCGGGTGCCGACCTATCCAAGATGACAACGATTCTCTTTGGTTCGTTGTCCTCGGATGTGACTTTCGGCCCGATGGCTTTCTACTGCGGCAACACACCATCTGAGTATATTATCGCGACTCAACCAACCGACACTGCTGCTGTCTCAACCGTTCCTGCCCCGAGCAGTACTGGCTCGGTCAAGATTGTTGATAATTTCTCAAAGAAGGACTCCAACTCTCTTGGCTACTGGCATGGAGGTGATGTCGATACTGCTCTCACCTGGGGCACGAATAGGGTCACCATCAAGGCGCCAGATGCCGACTTCTCCTTCTACACACAGCTCTCCGATAAGTGTGCCGACATGACCAGCTATGATGGTTCTTATCTCCATGTGGCCTACTCTGGGAGCAATAAGTTCTCGATTGCTATGCAACAGCACAACCAAGCTTGCGACGAGACTGCCTCACCCTTCCCTGAGACATGGGATTCTCTTGAGGCTGCACGTTACGCAACTGGCAACGATATCTACATTCCCATCTCGCATTTCAACATCCAGCGGAAGCGTGCGATAGGTATCGCTTTCAAGGGTTTCTATACCAACGAAGCTGTCACCTTGACAAAGGTTGAGATCGTCCCGTCCGTCCCAGCCAAGGTTTTGATCCCAGAGAAGCTGCCGTCTGGGAATCTCATCTTTGCGTGCAAGCGTCCCAATTCGATCGCCTTTGCTATTGATGATGGCGACCCGAAGTTCGCCCAGGAGGTCATGGAAGTTATCAAGTCGGAGAACATCAAAGTAACCTTCTTCACGGTCGGTGCACCCCTGCGGGACTCCAGCACCAATCTGAGTGCCATCTACAAAGACATGATGAGCCAGGGCCACCAGATCGCTCTTCACAGCTACACGCACCCTCGTATGGAGGGCCTGCCTAACAATGACGCGATATCTTGGGAGTACGACCAGGACATCAAGGCTGTTCAGGACATGTTCGGCATCACTACGAAGTATTTCCGACCTCCCTTCGGTAACGAAGGTGCTCGCATGCGTCAGCAACTCGTCCGATCCACGAAGGACGACAACCCTTACATCGTCAACTGGAACATTGACGTCGAGGATTGGCTCTACGCTCAGTCGGACACTCCCGAGAAGCAACTGGACTCTTTCCAGCGCGACCTGGACAAGGGCGGCTCCCTGGTAGTCATGCACTACTTGTACCCCAGCACCGTCTCCTACTTGAGGACATTCATTCAGAAGGCGAAGGCAACTGGGAAACAACTGATGAGAGTTGATCAGTGTATGATGGATCCTAATGCCCCGCCTTTGTAGGGCTATACTTGTTCACTCACTATTATCATGATATGGTTTGATTGGAGGAAGAGGTTTACCCTGTTTTACTTGGAGCGACATTTCAACGCATATTGTACATAACATTTCTTCCATCCACCTGTTTAATACCACTTCACTGTTCATCAAAGGTATTCATCTGGTTATGCGTCTTTCTACCATTCCACGATCCCGTTTGCCGCAAACGATCAAGTATTTGCGATATTCCGGGACACGAATGTGCCCTATAATCTCTTCAGCCCGCACCACGGATTCCAATAAATGCCTGTTCTCCCTTTTCCTAGCCTCCAGACGGTAGGAAGCCCTTGGGCCCTCGACAGCGCCTCCGAAAATATAGTATTTAGCTATGTATCTTGTCATCTGGCGGCAGTTTCATTTGTGCAGGCACCACCTCCTATCCCGACCGGCTTCGAAAGGGGAACCTAATTGGTATCATTGCCTGCAGACTGGTCTCGGTCGATGAAAGAGAAGAAGTGGCCCGCTATCGCCTGGTTCAGGTTCTTGCAAAGACATGCCTGGACGAAAAGTAAGTCAATATGCATCTCCCAACTTCCTATATGATGGAGTCGTTGACGCGCTATTCAATGTGTGAATGCCCAATCCTCAATGATCACGAACACGTCACAGTCGCGAAGATATCCCAGTATATGACTCATCGCAATCCAGCTGTTCCATATTAATCGTGAAAGTTTGCTTCATCCTAGAAACCGCCATATGGCTGGTTAGAGATGGTTCTTTGCATTTCTAATGCTTAACTCAAGACCCGCATGTCTACAGACCCATCGATTATGGCCAAGAGTATGCAAATGCTGATCCACATGCCGTTTTCTGGCACTCTTCTCGTTCCGTCGCCACTGTTCCGCTCAGATCCCTGTCAAAGACTGTCACCCTGGTCTTGATTCTTCGTGGCTTTGCTCCAGTCCAGTCCTTCCGATACCATGTCAGAATGAATTCTCCCGTCATTTTGTGCGGTCTCCCTCTCCATGTCCCTACAGACTTCAATGGTATATTGCACGAGCTGGGAACAGGTGACTGGCTGATCGCCTCGACTCCTCTCCTCGGAGAACACCTGAACCTTTTCCATGCAATGCTGAATGATCCGCTGGTGTCCGATCTGATACAGAAGCCGCATATTCTCCAGGCTTGCCGCCAGATGGTCTTCTTCTTCCATGTAGATGCAATCAAACCCCCACGCGACAAGTATACCTATCGTAGTAGACTTGGCGCATTTCATCGCCAGGGCCTCGAGGCCTTGTTCCTTTCTCATCTCAGAGAGTCGGTCAATCAAAGTGTTGACAATCTTGGATTTGTGAGTTGAAGTTTGGTGGTTGACCGTGACATCATCCTCATTGAGCTCGTTGGCCAGTTTGACGTTGTGTGACTCGGTATTATCCGATCCGTGCTTGAACATGGTGACAGTCTCGCGGTGCTTTTTTTCGATGCGCTTGACAACTTGGAATGCGTCCCTGTCGCGGTCTTTGAATGCCTTGGTGTGGGCGTCGAGTATCTCCATGAATGTAACTCCGGTTTTGGTCGCACACAATTCCAAGACCTGCTTCTCTGCATGTGCCAATGTTTTCCAATAGTTGTCGGCGAGCTTTGATGCGATCATATCGGTGTTGCGCTTGACCAACCGCTCATTGCAGATGATGTCTTCTCCGACCTCATCCACTACTTGCCTGTCCAGGGCTTCCCTGAGCTGGGCAGCATCTTGATTCCATCGATTTCCGGTTTTTCTCTCGGTTTCATGCATATCCCTCACGAAGTTTTCAGCAGTATCGATGTCAAGGAGTGGGTGCAGTCCGAGAGACTTCGTGAGGAGAAGGTGGTGGCTCACGTGAAAGAAGAGAAGACCAATCTCTCTGGAAATGTTCTGGTTATAGTAAGCAGTCATTTTTATCGTTCTTTCTTGGGCATCGAAAAAAAGGTCGTCGATATCAGCCACCAGAAGAGTTTGGCCCTTCAGGACGAAACGTTCACAGATGATTGCCCGAAGATGCTGATGACGATGGCATATCTGGCGAGCGACAGTGCAAGTGATCTTGGCTTCCAATGTACGAGAAAGCCAACGGTCAGCGAGAAGAGCTTCGATGTCTTGACGAGGCATCGGTGCCATGAATTCGTTCTTGATCTGCTTCACCCGGTCTCTTATCATCGTAACTTCTTCTCGCTTCATTTGAGCTAAGCGTTCTTCTAACACGTGAGGAATGTCGAATATGAGCTGAGAATCCCCCATCATCGCTACTTGACCCAAAGTATTGCCGTTAGTAATCAGGGTTTGGCATTGCGTTGTCGAAGGTACTCGGGGAAATGAGGCGGAAAGAACTGCTGCTGTTTAGGTGAGTGAAGAATCTCTTTTCTGAGCTGACCTTAGTTGAGTATGGCGGCAATGTGAAGCTCCTGGGGTCTTTTTAGAAAAGTTGTCAAAGTGAAGTTAGCGGCTTGAGAGGGATATGTTGCTTAAGAGGATGGAGAGCTATAATGCTAAGGTTGGGAAACAGTACAGGTTAGGTTCTATCCTAAATTATGAGATAGTGAGTTGCTACTTTAGGCAGATGTGATATATTTAGGAGTAGTTTTATAAACCTTAAATAAGTAACTATCTAAGGCCTTTAAAAACGTCTGCTATAACTAGCTTATTATTAGAAAGAGGTATATATTATAACTTATTATATAAGAGTAATAGTTAAATTAAGTTATTTAAATAATAAGTATACTCTAAATTAATATAATTATATATAATTTAAGAACTAAATAGTTATATTAAATTAAAATAATATAGTAGTTTATTTTATAATATACTTTTTACTTTATATAGCTTTTTTAATAAGACTTATTAAAAGAGTAAATTATATACCTAATATAAGCTTTATAAACTTATAATTTAAAGATATTTTAAAAGGTAACTTTCTCTTAAGTAATATATACCTTTTTATAAACTCTTTAGCCTCTTTTAACTACTAGCTCTTAGTAAATAATTCTATATAACTTAAAGTATAAAAGAATATATTTAGTATTAAACCTATATATAATATAACTTAAGTTTAATTTAAATTTTAATATTTATAATATAAAAGTTTATAATTATAATATAGTTGCTTTATAAAAAGATTATAATAAGGTTATATTATATATAAATATAATTTTAGAGATAATATATAAGTATTTTAAATTATTATAGCGAGGTATCTAGTGATATACTATATACTTTATAAGGGAGCTTTAGTAAGCGCTTACTAAAGAGTAAGTTATATAAGCTATATAAGCTTAATATACTTAAAATATAAAATATATTAAGAGTATAATATCTTTTTAGAAAAGATATACCTTTATTTAACTTTTTAGTCTCCTCTAACTATTATTTATATAATAGTTATAAACTTAGCTTATTAAATTTTACTTCTATTTTTATTAATATATTATAACTACTTATAAAAATAAATAAAATTCTTTTTTTCTCTTTTTAAATTAATTATAACTAACTAACTATTAAAATATTTACTTCTATTAAGAACTAATTTATAAGTTCTAAGTATTTCTTAAAAATTTAAGAAAATTAAAATAGCTAGATTATCTCTCTTAAGTTTAACTATATTCTTATAAGAGTTTAGAAATATATTAACTTAAATACTCTAAATACTTTAAACCTTTTTAAAAATTAATATAAGAATACCTTTAAGGTTTCTATTTTTATAAAAGATAACTATATTTAATATATTTATAAGTATTTAGAATATTATTATTACTAAACTATAGAGAATTAAAGATTTAAAGGGATTTTATTTCTCTTCTTTACTCTTAAGTTTAAATACTTAATAAAGTTTTTAATTAAAGATCTAATATTTTTTAATTACTATAAGTTATATCTCTATATATAAAAGATTTAAACTAAGTATAAAAAAGATATTTAAGTAATAAACTTTTATAAATATTAGGAAATTTAGAACTAAGTTATAAAAATAGTTAATAAAGAACTTTTAAACTTTATTTAGCTTAAACTTTTAATAAAAACTAAGCTTAAATAAAAAACTTAAGGAAATACTTTTAGAATTATTTTTATAATAATTTAAAGAAATACTTTTATAACTATTTTTAAAATATTTTAAATTTTTAGAATATTTTAAGAAATAGTTATAACTTATAATAAAGCTTAAATTACTATAAATTTTATAATAAATAATAAAACTTCTTATTATACTCTCTAAATAGTAATTTATATTTTTAAAAAATACTTTATAAAAAGAGAATTAATAATTATTACTACTATAAGAGAGAAATATCTCTCTATATTTAAAAAAGTATTTTATTTATTAATTAATTTTAAAGATTTCTATACTTTTTAGTTTATAGTTTTTAATAAGAGATTAAACTATAATATTTTAAAAGTATAAAGAGTATTTATAGTAAGAAACTTTTTTTAAATAATTAAAGTTTAACTTATTTTTAATTAAGTTACTTATAGCCTCTAGCCGTTCACTATGATTTTTACCTACTTAGAGCGACAGACCTCCTAACTCCGCGCTTCTTAACAATACACACAGCCTTTAGTTATATAATCCCTAACGACCTCCTAAGTCTCTAACTATCTCTCCTAACCTTAGCTGCACTTATATATATATATTAGTTAATAACTTTACTATCTTTAACTTCACTTTAATAATAATATAGTTTATAATTACTTAATTACTTAATTACTATAGACTATTAAACTATTAACCTATCCTTTCTCTTATATATTACTTATACTACTAATACTATCTCTATTACTGCTTTACTATTTACTATAGTAGCTTCTTTAGAATTATATTATTATTAGTAATACTCTCTCTATTAGTTAGTATAAAGTATACTTATTAATAAGCCCTACTAAGCTTATATCTAGGCTTAAGCTATATCTACTTTAGTATTATAGAGGGTTTATATAAAGAAAAGCTACTCTTTAGGATAGCTAGAGATATATATAGCTTCTACTTTAAAGTTATTAGAGGTATTTATTACTTTAATTATAGTATAAAGAGGGTCTTTTTTAGAAGTATTCTTAAAAGCTCTATTTAATACTATTATAATAAACTACTCCTAATTAGAGTTAGAGTACTTATTAAAGTTAAAAGCTTTATTTAGTATATAGATATTATTCTATATAGTAATATTTTTAGCTATCTTCTTAAAAAAAGGTATACTAAGTATAAGGTTAGTATTTTTATATTCCTTATATAGTATAGATATTATAAAGAATTTATTATAAATTAGTAAGAAAGAGGAAGAGGGAAGGGTATAAAGCTTTATATATAGTAGTAGAGTTTTTATATTTTTAACTATAAGAACTTCTTCTAATAACCTCTTTAGTTAAGAAGTTATCTCTTATATAGTAGTATTATAACCTCTTTAGTTAAGGAGTTATCTCTCTTATAGTAATATTCACCTCACTAGAAAGTTTAGTAAAGCTATTATTAGCTAGGCTATAAAAGCTTTAGTAACCTCTTTAGCCTTAATATAATCAGCCTCACTATATATAATACTACTAGCCTTATACTATGTAGCTAGCGCTATTACTATTCTACTAGTCTATTTAGCTAGAGCGTGCGTTTAACTTTATAATATTTAGAAGGTTTACCTACTAGTAGGAATATATAAGGTTTTCATACTGTTTTCCTTAATTAGTAGAAGGTATAAGTTAAAGTGCCTATATAGTGTTTCTAGAATTATACCTACGTATAGGGTGAATTTTGCTATAGTCTTTTTGCAGGGGGGCTGCATTATAACTATAAACTTAATTAAGTTACTTAATATTTTTAAAATTATATAGCTCTTAAGGAAAATAACTAAAAAACCCTCTTTTTTAAAAAGATAAAAACTTTATTTAAAGTAGTTATAAATTTATAAGTTTAATAGAAAAAAAGCTATTTAAATCGCTATTTTATAATATTTAGGGGAAAATCTAACTTATAGTAAAATTTAAGTAATATTAAGATATACTTTAAGTTTTATAACTTCTTAAATAATATTTAAAACTATTTATATTTTAATTATATAAATATAAACTTTATAACTTAATATATTTAGTCTCTTATAGAGTATACCTAAATAGAGTTCTCTCTTATAGGAAAATATTTATATAAGTATATTTTATAACTTAATTAGTAGTAAAAAAGTAATATTAAGAATAACGCTTTTAATAAGAAATATAAAGCTTTTTATAAAGTTTTTATTAAGAATAAATAAATTATTATTAAAAAGATTAATAAGTTAAAAAGATAAAATTATACCTCTATAAATATTCCTTTAAATAGGTTTATTATTATAGCTATTTTCTAATTTATTTTAAATTTTCTTCCCCCTTAAGAAAAAAGAGGGTTTTAATTAAAGCGTTTTCTATAAATATTATTAATTCTACTCCCCTTTAGTACTTAATTATTATAAATATTAAAATATCTATTTATTTTATTAATAATTTTAATCTTCTTAAAGATTACTATAAGCTAAATAAATTAAATTAAATTATAGCTAACTTATAATCTCTTTATATTAGAGGAATAAATATTAAAGTTTTTAAAAACTTTCTAAATAAACTTAGAGAGATTAATATAAAAGATCTTATTTTAAAGAATATTTCTTATATAAAAGGTTTTTATATTAATTTAATCTTTAAGTACTACTTTAAAATAACTAATATCTAGTATTATAGAGGTATTAATAAGCTTTAATTTAGAAATAATAAAAGTTTTACTTTTTATAAGTTTATTTATAATAATAAAAGAGTACTCTTTTTTAAATATAAGCTCTTTTTTAATTATTTCTCTATTCTAAATTACTCCTTATTATATATTAATATAAGTTACTCTAAAAAAGTTAACTTTACTTATATAGCTATATTTAGTTTTAATAAGTTTTTATAACTATTATATAGATTAAAACCTATATATAGTAATTCTACTTAATTATAGTATTTTTATTTTAGTTATTTTAAGCTTAATATTTTTAAATATTTAGTTTAAAATACTTAGAGGGTAAAGATTAGAAGTTTAATATAAATAAAATATAAAGAATATATAATAATTTATATATAGAAAGTAATTTTAAGAGAATTTTTAAAAAACTATAGTTTATATTTATACTAAAGAATACTATAAGATCTTTTTAACTACTTAATTATTTAGTTAAAAGCTTTATAACTTCTATTTATTAAGGATAAATATTTTAAAAAACTTTATAATTTCTATTTTTATTTAAAAATATATATTAAAGTATTCTATATAATTTTAATATTTAAAAATTAAGTTTTTAAGTAGAAAAAAGTATTTATTTATAAAATATAATAAAATAATAAGTAAGTAGTTATTAATATCTTTAGTTATATTAAATATAAGAAATAAGCTAAAAAAAAGAGGATTAACTTTAAGCTTTCTCTATTTTATATAAAAAAGCTTATAAGAGGAATTAAAAAAGCTAAAAAAAAGTAATTATTAGAAGTATTAAGATAAAAGTAATAATAAATCTACTAGAAGAGCTATAAAATAAATTAATATTTATAGGAATTCTCCTATTTAATATAAATTTATACTTCTTAATAAACTAAAAGTTATTAAATAAAGTTAAATAAGAATAATTTAAAAAGTATATAAATTTTTAAATACTTATTTATAAAGTTTTAAAATCTTTTAACTTTTAATTTTATTAAAGAGGGATTTATATTTATAGTTATAAAGTATATCCTCTAAGAAGAGAAAAAAAAAGAGGGATTAAGAGGAGAGAGTTTAAAGTGGCTTTATATAGGTATATTAAGTATCTTATAAGATATATACTAAATATATATAATCTCTATAAAATATAGATTTTAACTCTTAAGAGAGTAATTATTACTTATAATATTATATTTAATAAGAGTAAGTTTTACTTAAAAGAGGATTTTAAAAAAGCTTTATAGATTAGAGAAGCTAAGATAACTATAGACTTTATTAAAAAACTAATTAACTTCTCTAGCTTAAGTTTATAGTTATAATATAGCCCCCCTATAAAAAGACTATAGTAAAATTCACTTTATATATAGGTATAATTCTAAAAACACTATATAGGTACTTTAACTTATACCCTCTACTAATTAAGGAAAATAGTATAGAAACCTTATATATTCCTACTAATAAGTAAACCTTCTAAATATTACTATATAAAGTTAAATATATACCTTAGCTAAATAGACTAGCAGAATAGTAATAATACTAGCTATATAATATAGAGCTAGTAGCACTATATATAGTAAGGCTAATTATATTAGGGCTAAAGGGGTTACTAAGGCTCTTATAGCCTAGCTAATAATAGCTTCACTAAACCTTCTAGTGAGGTGCTATAAACGCTACTATAAGAGAGATAACTCCTTAACTAAAGAGGTTAAGTTTATAGTTATAACGCAGCCTCCCTACAAAAAGACTATAGCAAAATTCACCCTATATGCAGGCATAATTCTAAAAACACTATATAAGCACCTTAACCTATACCCTCTACTAATTAAGGAAAACAGTATAGAAACCCTATATATTCCTACTAATAGGCAAACCTTCTAAATATTACTATATAAAGTTAAACACACACCCTAGCTAAATAGACTAATAGAATAGTAATAGCGCTAGCTATACAGTATGAGGCTAGTAGTGCTATATATAGTAGGCTTAATTATATTAAAGCTAAAAGGGTTATTAAGGCTCTTATAGTTAATAATAGCTTTACTAAACCTTCTAATAAGGTGCTATAAACGCTACTAAATAGAGATAACTCCTTAACTAAAAAGGTTATTATAAGAGGTTCTTATAGCTAGAAGTATAAAAAGCTTTACTATATAAAGCTTTATATCTATCCCTCTTCCTCTTCTTTACTTTATAACTTATAAGAAACTTTTATAATATTAATACTTAACCTTATATATAAATACTTTAAGCCTAATATATCTATTAATATAAATAATATATAAAAGCTTACTATAGAGTTTAATATTAATCTAATTAATAAAAACCTCTCTTTCTTTATATAGCTTAATATATATAAAGAGTATATAATTAAAATAACGCTTAAGAGAGCTCTTATTAATACCCCTATAAGGGACCTTAAAATATATAAGTTAATTAATAGTAAGTATATAAACTTAGCTATAGAGGTAGATAGGGTATTTATATACTTTATAGAGTAACCTTTCTTTAAATAAGCCCTCTATAATACTAAAGTAGAGGTAGCCCTCTAAGGATTAGTAAGTATAGCTTATACTAATTATATAGAGAGAGTATTATTAATAATAGTATAGCTATAAAGGCGTTAGCTAGCCTAATTAAATAAGAAGAATAGTAAATAGTAAAGGAGTAATAAAGATAGTATTAGTAGTATAAGTAATATATAAGAGAGAGGATAGGTTAATAGTTTAGTAATCTATAGTAATTAAGTAATTAAGTAATTATAAACTATATTATTACTAAAGTGAAGTTAAAGATAGTGAAGTTATATATATATATAAGTGCGGCTGAGGTTAAGAGAGATAGTTAGAGATTATAATTATATAACTGAAGGCTATATATATTATTAGGAGGCGTAGAGTTAGGAGGTCTATCGCTCTAAGTAGGTAAAAATTATAGTGAACAGCTAGAGGCCTTAACTAAAGAGGTTATCTATAAATGCTACTAAATAGAGATAACTTCTTAACTAAAGAGGTTATTATAAGAGGTTCTTATAGCTAGAAGTATAAAAAGTTTTACTATATATAAGGCTTTATACCTTTTCCTCTTCCTCTTTTTTACTTTATAACCTATAATAAATTTTTTATAATATCTATACTATATAAAGAATATAAAAATACTAACCTCCTATAAAGTATACCTTTCTATAAGTAAATAGCTAAAGGTATTACTATATAGAATAATATCTATATACTAAATAAAGCCTTTAAATTTAGTGATTACTCTTTTGCTAATTAGTAGTATATTATTAGAGTAGCTATAGCTAAAGCCCTTATAAATACCCCTAGAGGGGACCGTCTATACGCTATAATTAAAGTCATAGATAATAGCCTTATACACCTTTACGTAGAGGCTATATATATTTCTAGCTATCCTGAGGAGTAGCTCTTCTTCGCGCAAACCCTCTATAATACTAAGGCAGAAGCAGCTTAAGCTTAGGCCTAGTAGGGCTTATTAGTGAACTTCTCTAGCTTAATTTTATAAGGATTTAATATTTTTATAGAGGATAACTTTATCTTAAGAGAGGAGGTTATTATATAAATATTATAATAAAATATAAAAAGTAAAAACTTAATTAAAAAAGCTTAATAAGCTTTATTTATATTTAAATATATTTTTAACTTATTTAGTTAGAGATATCTTAGAAGTAGTATTCTTATTATTACTTTTAAAATAATAAAAAAGCTAAATATATTAAGTAAAGAAGAGTATTTAACTATAGATAAAGTTAACTTAGAACTAATAATAGAGTTATTTAAGAGATAGAACTTTTTAGATTTAGTTAATAGCTTAAAAAAAAGCTTTTTTTAATTTTAAGATTAGTTTAATTTAAAGAATATTAATAAAGAAACTTTATAGCTATTATAAAAACGCTTATATACTTATAAAATATAAGAAAAGTTATATTTAAATTAGTAAATTACTTCTATTTAAAAGAAAGCTTTTATACTTATAGCTAATATATTTTCTATATTATATATTACTATAGAGTAAATAAAGAAACTCTTTTTTATTATTTTTATATTATTTTAGTAAAAAGAAAATAAAGAAGATTTATAATATAATATACTATACTTAGTAGTATAAACTACTATTTAGAAACTTTAGAAAAAGGAGTTCCCTTATAAAATAGACTTATAGAAATAAAAACTAAAGTCTCTTTTTAAAAAAGAAGATAAACTATACTATATTATATTTTTAGCTCTCTCTAAAAGTTAAAATAATTTAGAAAAACTAGTTAAAATATATATAAGTTTTGTTTTATAAAACTATTTAAAAAGAGATTAGAAAGTTACTCTATAAAGGAATATAGAGGTTAATAAACTATAGATATATATACTTAAAACCTCTTTTCTTAAAGTAAGTATTTATTTATAAGTTTAATAAAAATAGCTATTTAGATTAATATAAAGTAAAGATCTATATAAGGAGAGATCTTTAGAAAAGAGGACTTAAAGAGATTTATATAATAACCTTTATAATATATATATTTAGAGTTATTATAATATTTATAGTAAAGTTTAACTTAAAAATATTTTAAAATAATATTATTAATATATTCTTTAATATAGATATACCTAAAAGTAAAGTATTAATTATTTATAAGTTTCCCCCTAAAAGTATAATATTTCTTATAGATTATATTATTAAGAGCTTTAATAATAAGTATATTAAATTAAAAAGAGTACTTTATAAACTTTATAATATATTACTTTTATAGTATAAAGAGTTTTACTTAATACTTAAGAGTTTAAAGTTTAAAATTTTAAAAGAGGATTTATATTTCTTTTAAAGCTTAAATTAAAAAGTTTTTATTATTTTCTATATTAATAATATTTATATACTTTTTTATAAAAATAATAAATAATATTTAAAAAAAATAATTAATAAAATAATAAAAGTTTATAAAGTTAAAAAGTAAAGTTTTATAAAATAATACTTTAAAGTATAAGTTATTAAGGATTATATAGTTTATAAAATCTATTTTACTTATAATTTATATATATAAAAAATTACTATTTATTTTAATCTTTATAATAAAGTATATCTTTTTATACTTCTTTTATTAAGAGAGCTTATAAAGAATAAAAAATAAATAACTCTTTAGTAAGTAAAGTTATTCTAAAAAATAATAAAGTTTATCTTATATATTACTATTTTTTTATAAATAGATATAGCTTTTTTATTTTCTATTTTTTTATATTTCTTAACTAACCTTTTTAAAATATACTTTTATATAATAAAATATATAATTTATTACTTTTTTAATATTTATTACTTTATAGTTTATTTTAATAACTTAAAAAGTAAACTTAAAAGTATACTTAAAAGTATAATAGTTCTTCTTATTACTAGAAATACTTTATTTATAAATAACTTAGAGTTTTATTATTCTTTATAAGGATATATTATAATAATATTTAGAGGAGTAATTTAATAGAAAACTATAAAATAAATAACTATTATTATATTAACTATAGAAGTTAAACTCTTAAGTTTTAGTAAAACTATAAGAGAAATAGTTATTTTATAAAAGTTTTTTAAAGAAATTAAACTTAATCTTAAGGATATATAGAAGATTTACTATTATAATTAATAAATAATCTAATTTATTATAAGTAATAAAGAATATATCTTTATATATTTATATTATATAAATATTTATAATATATAGTTAAAATAAAAATATAAAAAAGGAAACTTTAAAGTAGTTTATATACTAACTTTTAAGATATTAATAAATAAACTTATAAAGAATTTCTTTTAAGTAAAATTTAAAAACTTTAGGAGTTTCCTTAATTTATAAGATATAAAATACTTAATTATATCTATAGAGTTATAAATAAAAAATACTTATAAAAGTTTTTCTTCTTAAAACTTAAAAAGTATTATAAAAAAAGTATAAGATTTAAGAATTTTATATAAATATTAAGTTAATTTAGCTATTTATAAAATATAAAAAATAACTACCTCTCTTTATAAAAAACTAAGAACTTATAAATACTTAAAGACTATTATATATAATATCTAAAAGATTAAAAACCTCTTTTAGCTTTTTAATTTAGTTAGAACTAAAAAAAATATATCTTATAAATATTATTAAGTTATAATTAATATACTTATAAGTATACTATATATAAATATTATAGGAGATAGTAATACTTTTATAAATAAAGCTATATTAAGTAGTATTTGTATAAATATTTATATAACTAATAAGAGAAGAAATAAAGCTAAAAGCTATAATAAAATTAAAAATATTAAGAGTATTTATAGTAGTAGAGGTTAAATAGATAGGAGTACTTATAATAATAAAAGCTAAATAAATAGAAGTATTTATAGTAGTAATAGCTTAAGTCTAAAAAATAATATAAAGATTTCTCTAAGAATTATATAAGTAAGTAGTAAGAACTAAACTAAAAGTATTTATAAGAGTAAAAATAAAAGCACTTAAGATTATAAAAACTAAATTTAATAAACTTTTATTATAAAAAATCTTTAATTTAAATCTCTAAAAAGTATTTTTAGTTTAATACTTATATACTTCTTTTTTAGCTTTAATTTCTTTAAAAACTTCTTTTATTTATAATAAATAATTTCTTAAGAGTTTGTATATATATTAGCTAAAATATAATTAAATAGATATCTTTAGAGAACTTTATTAAAATATTTTAAGTAATAATTTAAAGTATTAAGAGAGAAAGAAAAATATTAAATATTTATAATATTAGAAATAAAGATTTAAATAAAAAGTATACTTATAAGTTAACTAATTTTAAAAAGAGTAAAAAAGTTAAAGTAAATAGAGGATTTATTTTAGTT
The DNA here is from genome assembly GCA_025328625.1 of Colletotrichum sp. SAR11_240. NCBI lineage: Eukaryota > Fungi > Ascomycota > Sordariomycetes > Glomerellales > Glomerellaceae > Colletotrichum > Colletotrichum sp. SAR11_240. Next base: position 28,523 of record JAKMXA010000250.1, read on the forward strand.
TTAAATAATTACTTTATTTAAGTTATTCTTTTTATTTTCTTAAATATTTTTCTCTTTTTAAGAATACTATTTACTCTTTAAACTATAATTTCTTAATAAATAATAAAAAGTACTTTTAATTAGAGAAAAGAATTAGTTTTTAAGAGTAATATAGTTCTAAATACTAAAAATATTTATAGAGAGAGAAAAGGGAATTAAACTAAAATATTTATACTAAGATACTAAATATTTATAATAAATCTCTAAATAGATCTATTAGAGGAAATTAAATAACTAAGAGTATTTATAATAAGATAAGAAGGAGTTATACTAAAAAGATAAAATATAAGAAATAGAGATATATTTATACTAAAGAACTCTTTAAAGTAAGTAATTTTATTAAGAGTACCTTTAAGTATATTTATAAAAGTTTACTTATTAATATCCTTTTTAGTATAAACTTTTTTATAAGAATTTAAGCTTTTACTTCTATTTATAAATTCTTAGTTATATCTATATTATTTAAGTATATTCTTTTAGATATTAATTTTAGTTAAATAATACTACTTATAAGTTAGTAAAGATAATAAAGAAAAAGCTTATAAGTATTTTTATATTATTAGTAACTTTAATAGCTTTCTTATTTATAATATTAGCTTAATAATAAGTAGTATTATATATTTTATAAATATATTTTTAAAACGTTTATAAAATAAGCTTATAAGGATTATATCTTATATACTTATAGAAATTATAATAGTTAATCTTATATATAAATAAAAAAGAACTTTTAAATAATATATATTACTTATAAAGCTCTATATATACTACTTATTAAGAAGATCCCCCTTATTATAATTATATAAATAAGACTTAAAATTAAGTCTCTTAATTAAATATTTTCTTAAGAAAAATAAATAAATATAATATTATTTTATAAGTATAAAAGTATTTACTTTAAAGCTTATCTTTTTTTTTATCTTTACTTAAGATAAAAGTAATTTATTTATATTTATAATCTATAGTATAAGTTCTCTTTAGAGTATAAATAAGAGTAAAAGTAGGTTTTTAAGTAGACTTTTAAGTAAGCTTTTATATAAACTTTTAAATAGGTTTAAGAATAATACTCTTATAAGAAATAGGAATACTTTTATAAATAGATTAGCTTTATTTATAAGAATAGAATATAACTTTAAACTTATAAATAAACTAGTTTTACTCTTAGATAATATTAAGCTTTATAAGATTATATTAAGAAGTAAAATAGAAGCTTTTAGTATTAAAAAACTTATAAAGGATTAGAATATCTTTGAAATTAATATCTTTATTATTAATATTAAACTTATCTTCTATTTATAAAATAGTTAGCTAGTAGCTTTAGAAATAAGTTAATAGTATTTATAACTATTTTTATCCTAAGAGAATGATCTTAATAAGTACCTTATTTTGCTTATTAATAAGCTTATTAATATTATTATTATAATAAATTTATTAAGTACTTTTAGCTTTATAATATACTTATAACTACTTTATAGTAGTAAAGTAATTAGAATAACTAATATTTATTTTTATATAAGTATAGTGTTATAGCGTGAGGATTAAGAACTTAAGAAAAAAAGAAAAAGACTTATAGGAAAATAGAAATAAAGAAATAAGTTACTATATAAGTAATTAATAGGATCTTATAAATAATAATAAAATAGCTCTTATAAAATATATAAGTTAAGATATATAAGGGAAAGAAAATTTCTATAGGAGGGCTTATTAAAAATTCTACTCTTATTTATATTAAGAGAGTACTTACTTATTTAGCTTACTAAATACTAATATAGTTTATATATTTATATAATATTAATAATATATTATAAGTTAAAAGGTCCTTTTATAATCTTATATAAAGGAGCACTTTATAGCTTTTTTAGGAACGCTCTCTATTATATTTTAAATAATTTTATATTAGTACTATATTTATTTTAGTTTAAATAAGTACTCTTAGGTATAAAGCTTTTATTAGCTACTTATATAACTAAGGGGGTATATAGTAAAGTATCTAGTAATACGCTATATACTTTATAAAGCAGCTTTAGTAAGTACTTACTAAAGAGTAGGTTATATAAGCTATATAAGCTTAATACGTTTAGGATATAAAGAAGAGTTTTGCTATCTGGGCGGATACTTCTGGCTATCCGGGCGGATCCCCACTTTTCAGTGATTCGCGCAATCTCATAGGCCCACGCCCGCTACAATTAATTAACTACCACTTCCTTCACAACGACGCGTAATTAACGACTTCGCGCGCAATTGACGACTTCGCGCGCAATTGACGACTTCGCGCAATTAACGACTTCGCGCGCAATTAACGACTTCGCGCGATTATCTTTCTTAACTACGCACGATCAGTAACTGCGCGCGATTAACAACTAAGCGCAGCGACGTTGTGTTATGCGATTAGCTGCGCGATTGAGCTACGTAGTCTGATTGGTCGATATAAGTGGGAATCCGCCCGGATAGCCAGAAGTATCCGCCCGGATAGCAAAACTCATAAAGAATACTAAAAGTGTAATATCCTCTTAGAAAAAACACACCTTTATTTAACTCTTTAGTCTCCTCTAACTATTACTTATATAATAATTATACTTTCTATTAATTAAAGAAAATAATATAGCCTCTAGCTATTTACTATAATTTTTACTTATTTAAAGCGATAAACCTCTTAACTTTATGCCTTTTAATAATATATATAGCCTTTAGTTATATAATTAAAACCTAATAACCTCTTAAATCTCTAATTACTCCTCTTAACTTTAGCTATACTTATATATATATATAACTTCACTATCTTTAATATATTTAAAAAGGTAACTTTCTCTTAAGTAACTACTTTACTATTTACTATAATAGCTTCTTAAGAAGTAAGTTATTACTATTATTATAATCTTCTTATTTAATTAAGCTAGTTAATATTTTTATAATAGCTATACTATTATTAATAATACTTTTTCTATTAGTTAATATAAGCTATACTTATTAATTATTAAAAAATTACCTCTACTTTAGTATTATAAAAAGCTTATTTAAAGAAGAGCTACTTTATAAAGTATATAAATACCTTATTTACTTCTATTATTAAGTCTATATATTTATTATTAATTAAGTTATATATTATAAGATCTCTTATAGAGGTATTAATAAAAGCTCTCTTAAGTATTATTTTAATTATACACTCTTTATATATCTTAGACTATATAAAAAAAGAGGAGTTAGGTTAAATTACCTATATAGCCTAGCTATTCTACCTATATAGGGTATTACGCTACTCTACTTTAGCTTAACTATAGCCTTTAATTAGTTAGATTTACTTAATAATTAACTAAGTTATTTAATAGTTTTAAAATACTGTAGTAAACGCATTTTTAGCTAGTTTTACTAGTTTTACTAATTAATACTTAAATTACTTAAATTTAATATCTTTTTAATTAATATTATTCTTTTTACTTATCACTTAATTAAGTCAATTACTTTAGTAATTCTATATATTTTATTAGTTTAACTTTATCCTCTATAGGCCTAATTAATACTCTAACCTTTTTAAAACTAAAAAGCTTTACTAGTAATATCTTTATTACTTTCTCTATTTTTATTACTATAAACCTAGCTATTATAAGGTCTACTATAGTTTCTACTTTAAAGTATTAGTATTAATATTAATAGCGCTAATAATACTACTACTAAAGGTTATATATTATCCTCTTAAGCTTTTAAGTCTTCTAAAACCTTATTAAAGCTTTAATATAGTATTAAGTTATTTTCTCTCTCTTAATAAGATAGATTTTAAACTTAGTTTATTTAAGATATTTAGGAGTAGTTAGCTTCTCTTCTTAAGGTTCTTACTAAGGTTTATAATAGTAATAAAGTAATTAATACTTATAAATAGCTATTATAAAGCTAGCTATAGTTTATAATAATAATTAAGTTAAGTATATATTAGAAGAGGTTTTTATTAAGAAGGTTATTTATTAAATATTATTATAAGTAGTAGTAAAGTGATATGCTTAATTAATAGCCCTACTTATAAGTATTAATATAGCTATTATATTAGCTATAGATAAAGCTATAGATAAAGCTATAAATAAGGCTATAGATAAAGCTATAAATAAAGCTATAGGTATAGCTATAAGGATAGCTATAAGTATAGCTATAGATATAACCTTCTCTATAGCTATAAATAAGGCTATTAGAAAGCTATTTTTATATATACTTATTAATCTAACTTATAATATAGGACTTATTAAATAGTAATATAACTTTAAAAATTATAGCTATATTAATTCTCTTAACTAAAGTTCTTAATATATATATAGCTAACTCCTACTTATATATCCCTCTTAACTTAAGGAATATAACTTTAAACTTATTATATTAAATATTAAACTCTTTACTAACTAGTTAATTAAAATTATATACTCTAATAATATCTCCTATATAGCTAAATATTTAACTTATTAGCTATTAGAACTTAAAGATCTAAATTAAGTAATAAAGCTTTATATAGTTTTATAGAAAGATTTAAGCTTATTTATTAGCTAATTATTACTAAATAAAAAGACTTTATTAGAAGTAGTATATTACTATATATACTAAAAAGTATATTTAAAGATTAAAATAGAATTTTAAACTTTATACCTATAATAGTTAATAAATTATATTAACTATATAGCTTAGTTAAAAACTAAAAAAAAGCTTAAAACCCCTAAAAATAGATAGATATCTTATTTAGATTTTATATAAGTTATAACTATTAGATATAGCTTAATCTAATATATATTATATATTTAAGTTTTAATATATTTAAGCTAATAACTAAGGATAAAGAGATATTAAGTAAATTAGTATAATTTAGTATTATTAGATCTAAAATTATTAATACTATTAATATAAAAACTTTATTTTTAATAAAAATCTCTTTAGTTTACTTAATAGAAGCTTTTTTAATTATAAGTTTAACTCTTTATTCTAAATATTAATAATCTCTAAATCTCTTATATAAATTTTAATAGTTAGCTAAGTTTATAATATTCTAACTATTTATAATATTAACTTTACTTAATTTTCTCTCTTTTAATAATAATTAAACTTTATAGTAATTAACTATAAAACTTATAGATATTTAATAAGAAAAGATTAATTAATATAAATAGTAAGAAAATATTAATAAAAGTAATTAAATAATAAAACCTCTATATTAAAATAAAAAGTACTATTTAACTAAATAAATCCTATAATATAAAAATAACTAAAGTAATATAAGAAATATATTAAACTTTTATATTATTACCTCTAAAAACTTAAACTAACTTTTTAACTAAAGAATATATAGTTATTAAGTAACCTTTATACTATTATTTATAAATTAAACTAAATAAATAAAGTTCTACTTAGAAGATATAAAATAGTTTAACTTATTAAAATATTTTAAAAATAAACTTTATTAATAAATAGAAAGTATAAAAATAGTTTAATAAGAGGTATCTATATTTTTAGACTTTATTAATTACTATATAGAGTATAAACTAAACTATTATAATATTTTAATATTAAACTTCTATTAATATCTTCTAAGATTAGCTATAAAATAGTATAATAAAGACTTAAATAACTTTATATATTCTTAGTTATATTATATAGATATAACTATTAACTATTAGAAATATTTTCTTAAAAAAAGATTTTAATTACTTTATAAAGAAGTAGAAACCTATTTTAAAAAAGAATAATATATTTTAAAAGATATCTTAAATAAGTATAATATATATACTTTTACTATATAAGTTATATATTTAGTAAAAATAACTAAAAAACTATAATCTAAATATATAGCTATAATATATAATAAATTAATATTATTATTTATAGCTAATATAAAGTAATTAATATTATTTACTAATTATAAAGAGTTTATAGAAATACTTTATAAGTAGAATAAAAAATAATAGAAAAACTATAAAGATAGCTAATAAAAAAGCTTAATATATTATAATAAAAAAGTATTATATTTAAGTTTTATAATAAAACTTACCTAAATAACTAACTTTAGCTACTATAGAGATATATATTAAACTATTTTAGTATCTAACTAATAATAGAATTACTAATTAATTAGTTAAACTAAAATAGATATTTAACTAAAGTTTTCTAATTATCTCTCACTTATTAATAAAAAAAGCTAAAAGTTATTAATATATAATACTTAAGACTAAAATAGTTAGCTATTAATCTAAATAATAAATTAGTTATTAATAAAAAAAAGCTTAAATAATAAAATATATTATTAATATATTTTAAAAAAAAGTATTAACTTATTTAGTTTAATAATAAAAGATATTATCTTTAAAGCTTAAAATAATAATAAAGATTATAACTTTACTATTTATTTATTAATAACTACTAAAAAGTATTAAGTTATTAAAGTTTTCTTTATAAGAGATTATTAAAATAATAATAAAAATAATAAGCTTAATATAAACTTTAAGAGTAAATTATTTAATAATAAATATATTAATATTATTACTAATTATATTTTACTTTTTATAAGAAACTTCTTTCTTTATAAATATATTAATATAAATAGCTTAATAGTTATATATAATAGCTATAATATAAAACTAAAAATAATATAATATTTATATATTTATTATTATTTTTATACTTATTTAGCTACTAAATATAACTAAGAGAAACTAATAATAGTTAATATTTTATAAACTATTTATAATTTAAATTAAGAACTTTATAGTATTATATATATTAAGATTATATTTAAAGCTATATTTAATAGTATATTTTTCATAAGATATATAAACCTAAGAGTATAACGCTATATTATTTTAAAAACTTTACTTTAAACTATTTCTAACTATACTTTAAACTATAAAGTTAATATTACTCTTATAAGAGTTAATAACTAAGAAATACTTAGATAAATAATCTTTTTCTTATTAGTTAGAAGCTATATTAATAGTATTAATATAATAATATATATTTATATTAATATATAAATAGTAAAAAGCTTTTAAATAGGATTTCTCTTAGAATAAGAGTTTAATATTTTAAATAAAGTTAATATATTAAACTCTAAAGGATTAATTATATTAAAATTTTATAATAATATAAAAGTTTTATATATTATTTATATAAAAAAGCTAATTATAGTTTATAATATAAAAGCTAATATAAATATTACTATTCTATTTAGAACTTCTTATATAGTTTTAATAACTTTACTAAAAAGCTTAAAATAAAATCCTTTTTATTTAGACCTAAATAAAAAAGAGTGATAGATTTTATTATAAATTAATAACTAATTATAGTTATTAATAATATTATAATAAAACTATTTTATATTTAAAAAAACTAAAGATTAAATATATTATACTTCTAAAAGTAAACTATATATTTTTAGTATTAACTAAAGATAACTTTAAATAGAAACTATTTTATCTATTAGATATTTTCTTAAGAGGTTTTATTTAAAATAGTAAAGTTAAGCTAAAATAAGATCTAATAGCTAATACTATTTAAATACTTAAAGGAGTTTATATCTTTAATAAAAATAAAGACTTAATAATTAAACTTAAAACTATTATAACTAAATATCTTATTATTTAAAAAGACTAAAGAACTATTAAAATAGACTTAATAGACTATATATATATTAACTTTATTAAGAAGTAGTAAAACTATAATATTAATCAAAAACTTTATCTTATTAGGATTAAAAATTAAAAGTAATTAATAAAGTAATAAATATTCTTTATACTAAAAGAAGAGTAGAATTTATTATATAGTTAATACTTTTCAAAACTTTTATTTTTATAATATAATATACTATTAATAGTAAATATAAAAGCTAAATAATAGTTAACTTTTATATTTTTAATAAGGTTATAATATTAGATATATACTTTATACTATTATAATTAGAAGTTATTTAGAAGCTATATAATAAGAAATTTATTTTAATTATAAATATAAAAATATTCTTCTATTAGTTTTTTATCTATAAACCTTATTATAAGTACTTTATAATTATTAGTTATAGAGGATAAAAAAAAGTAAAAATAGTTTTTATAAGTTTTTATAACTTATCTATATATATCTAATAATATATAGATAACTTATTTTACCTTTATAAAGATTATATAGATATTTTTATTAATAATATTATTATTATATCTTATATTATAGAGGAATACTTTATATATCTAAATACTATTTTTAAGCTATTTATTATTAAAGGTTTTTTATTATTAAGAGCTAAGTTATTCTTAAGATTTCTATTAGTTTAATTATTAAGTTTTAAAGTAGATACTTTAGTATTAACTAATATTAAAGAAAAGATTATAGCTTTAGTATAAATAAAAATACTTTAAAACTTCAAGGAATTAGAGTAATAAATAGAAGTAATAAAATACCTTAGATATATAATCTTATACTATTTTATTTAAATAATACTACTCTAATAAAAGAAAATAAAGCTACTTATTAGAGTAAAAGAAGAAAGTAAATATTTAGACTTAATAAAAAAGCATTTTAGTTATAATATTATATTCATAGTAATAAAAGAAGAGCTAATTATATTTTATAATATTATTACTACCTTTATAGAAGAAATAATATTATATTATTATAACTTAGTTAAGTTACTCTTTATTTAACTTAACGTTTCATATAAATTTAAATTTAGCGTTATACTCTTCTAACTTAAAAATAGTTTAAAATAGTAATTCATAAAACTAATCTTTAGAATAGATATTTTATTTATAATATACCTTAGTAAAGCTATTAATTAAGCTAAATAAAAGTCTTAGTTAATAGAATTAGAAATTATATATCTAATATAAATAGTTTATAAAATAAAAACTATTATTTAGTTAGTATTAATAAATCTTATATATATACTTACTACTTATATTATTACGCTAATAATTATAAAATAGGTTTTACTATTTATAACTAATAAGTAATAAGTAAATTTATACTTAATACTAATATTAAAATATTTTAATTAGTTTTAATTAATATATTATTATATCTGAAGCTATATTAATATTATAGCTAATATAGTATCTAGGTTACTTAAAAAAGAGATTTTAATTAAAGATAAAAGTAAACTAAATAAAATATAAAATAATAAAGCTAGGCCTCTAGCTGTTTACTATGATTTTTACCTATTTAGAGCGACAGACCTCTTAACTTTACGCCTCTTAATAATATATATAGCCTTTAGTTATATATTATAACTCTCTTAACCTCAGCTGCACTTATATATATATATGACACTAAATAACTTTACTATTTTTAACTTTACTTTAGTAATAATATAGTTTATAATTACTTAATTATTTAATTACTAACTACTAAACTATTAACTTATCCTCTCTTTTATATGTTACTTATACTGCTATTAAATATTATCCCTATTACTACTTTACTATCTATTATTCTTTTTATTTGATTAGGCTAGCTAACACTTTTATAGCTATACTATTATTAGTAACACTCTTTCTATTTAGCATAAGGTGTACTCAGGGTTGGGAAACTAGTCACCTAGTATTTAGTCAGACTAGTTAGTCAACTAGTCTAGTCAGACTTAAGTCACCTAATTTAGCTGACTTAACTTGACTAGCCTAGTCTTAGTCAACTAGCTAGGTGACTAGTTAGGACTAGTTAAGTTATATATAAGTTAACTAAATTAATATTTTATTAATTAACTAACTAGCTATAATAAGTTAAAATAATATTGTATATACTAACTATTAATATATATATATAATTAGTATTAGTTATAAAGTTTTATATAGAAATACTAATTATAAATATATTTTAATATATAGGGTTAATAACTAGTCTAATTTAATTAGACTAGTTGACTAGCTAGTCTGACTAGCTAGTCAACTAGTTTAGTCAAGTCAAGTCACTTAATTTAGCTGACTTGACTTGATTAGCCTAGTCCTAGTCAGCCTGTTGACTTGACTTAACTTGACTAAATCCCAACCCTGATTATAGCTATAAGAACCTTTTTAGCTATAGTAGTAAAGAGTTATACTATTAAGTTTACACCTTTAAGTATAGGTTTAAGCTATTATTAAGCTCTTATTATATTATAGATAACGCTTTTATAAATAATAGCGTTATAAATAATGCTCTTACTAATACGTTTTACTACTCTACTACCTACCTACCTACCTACCTACCCTCTTCTACTAGGGATAAGTTAAGCTAAGTATTAATAACTAGTTATACTAAGATTTATTTATTTACTTTATTAAGATTAAGCATAAGTTAAAGTACTGCTATTAGGTTTTAGTATTATAAAAAAAAGTATAGAGTGAACTGTAATACCTACTTATATAGGTTAACTAAACTACTAATATATACCTTAAATTAGTATTAATTTAATAAGCTAAGGAGTTCTTAATAACTATAATAATATAACTACTATTTTTACTAAATATAATACCTTTATTAAAAGAAATAATTAACTTTTAACTAAAGCTAATAAAAAGAGAAATTTATATTATTTACCTATTAAAATATTAAAAGATATTAATACTAATAATAATATAAATATACTAAATACTCTAACTAATAAAATACTTATATATAATAAGCTAACATATATAAGTATTAATTATTTATATAAACTAAATAATAATACTATAGGTTTAAATTTACTTTTTAAACCTAATAGTTTTACTAAATATAAAATTTATATTAAATCTAATTTAACTAATAAAATAAATAAAATATCTAATAATAATAAAGCTACTAAATACCTAGAAAAAATCTATAGTAATTTATATAGCTTTATAAAACTTAAAACCTATAATAATTAAAAATATTTTATAACTTTTCTAGATAATTATACTAAATATCTAGAAATTAAATTATTAATTACTAAAGATAAAGCTTTTAAAGCTTTTAAACTATTTAAATTAATAGCTAAGGTAAATAGCTTTAATAATAAAAAAATAACTATTTTAAGTACTAATAATAGTACTAAATATATTAATAGTAGATTTATAGCTAAATTAGCTAATTCTACTATAATATATTAAAAATCTAGTCCTTATATATTAGAACAAAATAGTACTACTAAAAGGATAAATAGGACTTTACTTAATAAAGTTAGAGCTTTATTATATAATAGTTATTTACTTTTAGAATTCTAAGGAGATACTATTTATACTATAGTTTACTTATATAATAAGACCTCTAATAGTTCTATTAATTATAAAACCTTATATTAATTAAAATATAATAAAAAACCTAATATTTTATATTTAAAGGTTTTTAGATCTTTAGTTTATTATAAAAATAAAACTAATAAATTAACTAAATTATCACCTAGAGGTATTAAAGGTATCTTAATAAGCTTTAGTTTATATTTATCTTAATATAAGGTTTTTAGCTTAGAAACTAATAAACCTTTATAGACTAAAGATCTAATTATTATAGAAAATAACTTCCCTTATTATGACGACAGGCTTATGAAGTATAGCTAACGCGTAATAGGTGCTAACCTAGATTAATTAATATTAAGTTACAGAAAGGAAAAGTTAGAAGTAGGGGCGCAGGCGCACGAGGGCTCTATAAACGCGCCTAGTATACTTACTATAAGTTATATACCTAGGTATATAATACGCTTTAAAGTAGGTATAGCGCTAGCGCTATAATAATACCCCCCTCTTCTCTATAGGTTTCTATCTATAGAAACTATCTATTATATATATGAAAGCTAAAATCTTCTACCCTATAAACCTCTTTTTCTTTTTTCTCTATATATAATAGAAAGTATAGATCTACTAATTAGTAGCTTAAGTAAGTAGGTACGCTTATATATATATATAGTAATATATAGGATTTATATAGTTAAAGTCTATAAGTATTATATCCTATTACTATTATTATTATCTTATTTATATAAGATTATATATACCTATAGCTTTAGGCTTTAGAATAAGTATAAAGGGGTACTTAGTACCTTTTAGTTATTTTTTCTTTTTTCCTTATATATAATAAAAAGAGTATATCTATTAATATAATAGCTAGGGGCTATAGGTATAGTATATACTAGAGTAGCTATAGCTAGGATTTATATATTTATAGCCTATAGATATAATATCTTATTGCTATTATTACTATTTTATATATATATAGCTAGTTAATTATTATAGTTATAAGCCTTATAATAAGTATAAAATAGTGCTTATTAGTTTTATATTAATCTTTTTTTTCTCTAAATAGATAAATTTAGTCTCTCTTCTAAATAGTAATATATAATCCTATCTTTATACTTATATAAGTGTAGGTATAGTAATAAGATCTTTATACTTTAAGCTTATATATATTATATACTATTATTATTATTATCCCTTTATATATATTAAGCCTCTATAGCTATATTATTATTATTTTATATAGGGGGCTTTTTATTTATTATAGTAATATCTAGCTATAACTATAGGTTTTTTAGTAGGCTTTTAGTAGTTAGGTATACTTTATAAAAGGCTTATAATACTACTAAAGTATACTTAAAAGCTTTTATATTATACTATTTAAAGTTTTTATTATAGCTTAACTAATTAATATAGTATTATAATTTCTATTAGTAGATTTATAATTATATAACTTTATTAACTTTAAACTTAAGGCTATTAGTATATTTAATAAGAGGTAGTAATATAATATACTATCTTAGTAGTAAGTTATTATTAACTTTTTATAGCTAGTTTAAGTTAGAAGTGTTATATACTTAGTAGCTAAGTAGTAAATCTATAACTTAAATACTTCTAAGGTTTACTATTTTAATCTTATATAGTTTATCTTAAAGTATTAATAGTTTTAACTAAGTTAGAGAGCGCTAGCTTTTTATTAATACTTAAACTAAGTTACTTATAATAAGGTTATTTAGGTAGTAGCTTTAGTTTACTATATATGTATATTAGTATTAAGCTATAGGTATCTACTTTAAAGTAATATATTAAGCGTTATATATTTAGCTAATTATAGTTTAAATATCCTTATAGTTTAGTTTATTATAAGTATTATTAAATTTTATTATATACTTACTTTAGTTATAGCTTATTTTTAGTTTATAGCTTTATTTAATCTTAAAAGGTAATAAGCTTATAGCTTTACTAAGGAGGTAGGCTTATATAAAGTTAGCTATAAGTAATAGATTACTTTAGTTATCTATATACTTATTAATTAAAACTTATAAATATTACTAAAAGTATTAGTTTATAACCTCTATTTATCTATCTATTTATAAGTAACCTACTATAGAAAAGCTAATTTATATATTAGTAATCTTATAAAATTTATTTTAGAAACTTAAAATAAACTAAGCTTTATAGTTTAATATAATCTAATTAAGGAAACTAAAGTATAGGAAAATATAATAGAAAAATATTTAAGCTATATTTCTTATAGTAACTATTTTATAGTAAGGAACTAAAACTAAATACTTAGAAAAGTAGTAGATTATAACTTAAATAGCGTTATATTTATAGTAATCTTTTAGTAAAGCTATAAAGTCTATTATAAGAAACTACTAAAACTATATAGGGATTAATAGTAGTTATAGTTCTCTTAGGGTTATATCTTATAGCTTCTAGGTTTTATAGTAAGTATAATAGTTATAAATATATTACTTAACGTTACTAATTAAGCTTTACTAATAATATTATCTTTTAATAATCTTAGTAGTTTTATTTTACTTTAGGTATACTAAGAGCTATTATCTATAAACTTCTTATATAATATATATATAGAGGTTTTTTTCTATTAATATTACTATATAGTTATCTATTAGTAATAGCTTCTCTCTCTTTTTAATTATCTAATACTTTAAGTTTTTACTAATTAAAGTATAATAGGTTTTAAGGGATAATATCTCTAAGTTTTTATTTAGCTATAAGATATATTTAATTAATAGCTAACTTTATAGTTTACTTATAAGCTTAAAAGTACTAACTATAAGTTTTAAAGTAGTAGATATAGTAGTTAATATCTATTATAGTTTTTCTAAGACCTCTAGGGATAATATAGAAAGCTTTAATATAATTTAAGTCTTATTAGTATCCTTAATATCTTTTTAAGTATATAGGTCCTCTACTTTATATAATAATATATCTACTAATATATTTTTTTAACTTAATTAGTATTAGATTATAAAATTATAATTAGATAGTAAGCTTATTTATTTAGCTTATTTTATATTTAGGAGCTATTTAGTTATAAAAAATAGAAAAGCTTAATAATCTGTAATTATATTAAAACGCTATAATATAGATATTAGTTCTATATATTATTCTTCTAGTACTAAGATAATTATAAGTATCTCCTAGTTATAAATTAAGTAGTTTATTTCTATAAAACTTATAGTTTTAGAGAAAAAAGCTATAAAGTATTAAAAGTTATTATTAAGTTATTATTATAGTAAAGTATTAATATAAATAGAAATAGAGGTATTTATCTTTATATATATAAATAAATCTAAGTTTTAATATTATAAAATAAAAACTAAAAATAAAGTAACTTTTAAACTTTTAAAACTTTTATTATAATTCTTAATCTATTTATAATTAGTATTTTTTATAATAAACTAATTTAATAGTTAAACTATTTTATTATAATCTTTAATAAAATATCTATAGAAGTTATAAAACTTAAGGAATAATTATATATTTTTAATATTCTTAAGTAGCTATTATATTTTAATAACTTCTACTTTTTTTAGGTTAAGCTATAAACCTTTTATAGATATAATAAATCTTAAGTATTTTATCTAAGTAATATTAAACTTATACTTCTTAATATTAGTTTATAAGCCTACTTTATATAGCTAGTTTAGTACTTTAGTAATATATTTATAATACTTTACTAAGTTATTTAAGTAGATTAAGATATTATCTATATATACTATATAAAAGTTATTAAAATATTCTATTAAAACCTTATTTATATATTATTAGTATATTAAAAAGCTATTATAAAGCTTAAAAAGTAATATTAAGTATTTATATATACTAAGTTAGGTTTTAAATATTATAAGATCTTTATAGCTCTTAGTAATATAAATCTTATAAAAAGTTTATTTAATATTAAGCTTAATATAGATTTTAGCTTTATATAAGTATATAAGTATATTTTCTATTAGTAGTAATAAATATTAATCTTTTTTAATTTTACTATTTAGTTAGTAGTAGTTAATATAAAACTATAAGCTATTATTATATTTATAAATAAATAAAGTAAGTAAAGTTTATAAAGTATTACTTATAGTAATAAATCCCTTATCTAGGTTATTTTTTAGATATTTTTAAGTTATTTCTAGTTCTTCTAGTAATTATTTATAAAGTAGTAAATATTATAATTTATTTTAGCTACCTTCTATAAGCTTAATCTTATAATTATATAGCTAATATAATATTAGCTTATTATTAGTAGTTTTACTAAAGATATCTACCTATACTTATAGTTCTAATAGTAGTTTCTCTCTAATTAGGTATTAAGTTTCTTCTATATTATTATATAATAAGTCTTCTATAATATACTTCTTAGCTTTCTTATTATTAATTAGCTTATTAAGTTTATATAGTAATATAATACTAACTTCTATAGCTTTATACTCTATCTAATACTTAAAGGATAATATATTAATAATTAGATTTAGTATTAGCTTAATAAGTATAGCTTTAAATAGTATTAAGTTCTATAGCTATAATAAATATTTTTCTTTATATTAAATAGTCTTATTTTATAAAATATATTCTATTTTATTTATAAATTTAATAGTATCTTTATATTATATATAAAATAGTAGTTTAAGTTATTTAAATATTTTAGCTAACTAAGATACTATCTTCTTATTATGAACTATAGTATTTATTTTAAAAGCTTTCTAATAACGCTCTATATTAAGTTAATATTTTAAATCTATCTTATTAAGTATAAGTAGATCTTCTACTTACTCAATAATAGTTAATAGAAAATCTCTAAATAGGGGTATATTTTCTAGCTAGTTAAAGTATTAATAATATATATTTAAGGATATATTATAATATTTAAACTACTTATAGCTAAGTATTAAGTTATATTATTTAATATTAAACTATAGAAGAGGTATTTTTAAAAATACTTTATAGTTAATATATAAATTAATAGTCTATACTATATCTATAGTATCTAATTATTCTCTATTAAATCTAGATATAAGGATAAGCTATTCTAATATATACTAAGAGGTTTAATAAAAATCCTTTAGTAGTATTTATAAGTATAAATATATAAATTTATAACTATTTACTTTAGTATTAAGTAATATATATATAAGAATATTATATTTATTATATATTATAATAAGTTCTATCTTAAGAGGCTATTTACTTATTAGGTATTATAAGTTAATAAATAAAAATATAAAGCATATATTTTATATATTATTATTCTCCCCTAGCTAGAAGTCTATTTTAACTAAGGACTTTAGGTTTCTAAGCTATTATAATAGCTTTTAGTAGGTTCTTTAAGCTTTATAATATTTATAGTAGCCTTTTTTATAAAATACTCTTTAAAATAATATCTTAACTTACTATAGCTATAATAGATACTAGAAACTTTAAAGGTCTTATATAGCTTAATATCTATATAGGTTTAAGTCTTATTAATACTAATATATATTCTATTAATACTAAAGCTAAAACTAAAGTTAAAACTAAAGCTAGCTATAGTAGTAAAATATAATCTAATACTAAAAGTAGTATAAATAATACTAAAGTAGCTCTTACTCTTCTTATAATTAGTATTTATAATATTAGTAACTTTAGTAATATAATCTAAATACTAATAGAAGTTATACTACTCCTTAATAAAATACTAATTAATAACTATATTTTAAATCTATAGTAGTAACTTGTTATAAAATATATAGTATTAATAGTCTTTATAAACTTTAGCTTTATAAACTTTTTAAATAAAAAAGTTATATTATACTTGAATATTACTATATAAAACAGTAATTTTATTAAGGTTATAATAAGTATTTTTAATATATATAGCGCTAATATAGTTATTTTTTAGCTACTTAATTAAAACCTTAATAGTTTAGATTTTACTAATATAAATAAATAATAATAATACTAAATTAGTAGTTTTACTATTAATATAAGAGGTAATATAGTTTAGCTTCTTACTATTAAAATAGTTACTTATAGTTTTAAGGTGTATTCTAATATAATATAGCTAGAAGTTAAATATAAAGTTCTTATTATTATATTTATCTTAAATATTAATAAAGATAAGAATTTTAATAAGTTTAAATAGAGCTAAAAAAAAAGTTTTATTGAATATAGTTAAGATAAATACTCCTTTATAGAGGTAGTAGTTATTATCTTTAACTAACTAAAAATAGTAAGTTAAAGTAGTAATTATAATATTAGTTATATTTCTAAAAAGTATTAATATATTAGAATAGTTAGATAGGTATCTAAGTAAGTAAAATTAACTATACTTAGGGGAGATATTAAGGTATATAATAAGCTTTATAGATAGCTACTTATTAAAATCTCTAAGCTTTATTACTTAAGTTTAAAAAGTAGTCTTCTTAATAGTAAAAATATTAACTTAATACTAAAAATAGCTATTTTAAGCCTTAAAAGTAGTAATTCTATATTAATTTCTAATATTAAATAGGATTATAAATATCTAAATAATATATTTAGCTTTTAGTATAATTATCTTACTATTTAAAGCTTTATTTATAAACTAAAAAGCTTTAATCTTAAATTATAAAGAGGCTTCTTTAATAATACCTTTATAAGAGATATCTATTATAAACTTATTAAAAATATCCCTATAAAACTTAAACTAAGCTATATATATATTAGTAAAAAGCTTTAATATTATTAATAATATAGATAAAGTTAGTATAAAATATTTAAGCTTCTTAGCTTTAAATAGTATACTACTTAACCTAACTAATAACTTAAGTAAAAAGATTCTTAAAATTATCCTTATATACTTCTTTAAAAATCTATAAGTCTTATATATACTTATTATTATTATTAAAAAAGTTAAAATCCTTAATAATAAAGTTATTACTATTAAACTATTTATATATAACTTTTATATAGTAAATATAGTTAGTAGTAGTAATCTTAAGTAGAAGGTTCTTAATAAGCTAAGTATAAATAAGATATTTAAGATCTATAGTAGTAATCTCTAGTATAAAGCTCTAAGCGCCCTCTAATATCTTATATATATAATATTAATACTCTTTTAGCTACTTTATAAACTTAAGCACCTCCTATATATTTAAGATAAAATATAAGCTATTTACTATACTATAGCTATAATAGTACTTAGTAAAGCTATCCTTATTTTTCTTAGTTTTATATGCTATTTCTAATTAATATAAGAGGTATATAATTAGTTAGATTAATAGGTATATAATAAAATAAGGTATATTATTAATTATATTTATAGTATTTCTTAATTAGGTTACTTTTAACTATATATATAGGGTTTATATAATAGGGTTTTTTACTATAGATTAGTAGTTAGTACTTCTAAAGAAAGTTAATATTATACTTCTATTACTAGAGATAAATTAATTAATAGATAAACTTAATATACTATAATAATAAGCTTATAAAGTATAGCTAATATATAATAGGTACTAACTTAGATTAATTAATATTAAGTTATAGAAAGGAAAAGTTAGAAGTAGGGGTGTAGGCGTATAAAAGCTTTATAGGCGCGCTTAATACGCTCGCTAGAAGTTATATACCTAAGTATATAACGCGCTCTAAGGTAAGTATAGCGCTAGCACTATAATATAATATTAAGAGTAATAAGATTATCTAATATAATAATAGCGTATATAACTATATATATAAGGGGAAATAGGACTAAAGCTAGAATTATATAACTAATAAGCTATTAGCTAAAGAGGTAAGTTAGAAGTTATTATAATATAAGTTTTAAGTAAAAATTATAGGGCCTCTAGCTGTTCACTATAATTTTTACCTACTTAGAGCAACAGACCTCCTAACTCTACGCCTCCTAATAATATATATAGCTTTTAGTTATATAATTATAACTCTCCTAACCTCAGCTGCACTTATATATACACATCAGTCACACTAAATAACTTCACTATTTTTAACTTCACTTTAGTAATAATATAGTTTATAATTACTTAATTACTTAATTACTAACTACTAAACTGTTAACCTATCCTCTCTCTTATACATCACTTATACTACTATTAAACACTATCCTTATTACTACTTTGCTATCTGCTATTAAGTTATTATTATTATTATCTTCTTATTTAATTAGGCTAGCTAACGCCTTTATAGCAATACTATTATTAGTAACGCTCTCTCTATTTAGTATAAGCTATACTTACTAATATTCCTCTAGAGGGCTACCTCTACTTTAGTATTATAGAGGGCCTATTTAAAAAAAAGCTACTCTATAAGGTATATAAATACCCTATCTACCTCTATAGCTAAATTTATACGCTTACTATTAATTAACTTATATATCTTAAGATCCCCTATAGGGGTATTAATAAAAGCTCTCTTAAGTATTATCCTAATTATACACTCTTTATATATATTAAGCTATATAAAGAAAGAGAGGTTTTTATTAATTAGATTAATATTAAACTCTATAGTAAGCCTTTATATATTATTTATATTAATAGATATATTAGGTTTAAAGTATCTATATATAAAGTTCAGTACTAATATTTTAAAAGTTTCTTATAAGTTAGTGAGGAAGAGGAAGAAGGATAAACGTAAAGCTTTATATAGTAGTAAAGCTTTTTATATTTCTAGCTATAAGAACCTCTTATAATAACCTCTTTAGTTAAGGAGTTATCTCTATTTAGTAGTATTACTAAACTATAAGAGCTTTAATAACCCCTTTAGCTTTAATATAATTAGGCTTACTATATATAGTGCTACTAGCTTTATACTGCGTAGCTAGCGCTATTATTATTCTACTAGTCTATTTAGCTAGGGTATACGTTTAACTTTATAATATTTAGAGGGTTTACCTACTAGTAGGAATATATAGGGTTTCTATACTATTTTCCTTAATTAGTAGAGGGTATAAGTTAAGGTACCTATATAGTATTTCTAGAATTATGCCCATATATAGGGTGAATTTTACTATAGTCTTTTTATAGGGGGGCTGCGTTATAACTACAAACTTAAGTAAAAATTATAGTAAGTAGCTAGAGGCTATTATATAATATTTTATAATATTATAAAATAAAATATAATAGCTTTATTTATCTATAAAGCTAAATATATAACTTTAATTAAAGTAGTAAAAGAAGTTTTATATCTCTATAATAGTAGGCTGCTAGCCTTATATTGTGAAATTTAACTAGTATTAATTATAAAAGCTAGACTAGTCCCCTCACCCTCTACTAATAACGTTTAGGTTATATAACTATAGGTAGCTTAAACTTAGATATCTTCTTCGCCTCTACGCTCCTCTATTAGTCAGACTTTAACTATTATAACGAGCTAAGTTAACTATCTTCCTCTAGCTGCCTCTATCTCTATTAGTCTCCTCTATCTCTCACGCTATATTTGATCTACGCCTGTCTTCTGTTAAAGTCTCCCCCGCCGTTCAGACATCTGCGCTGTGAGCTCCGCTAGGCGTAGGGGCCTTAAGGCCTCTATACTATTACGCTATTTAGATAATATCTTCCGCTCTACTGCGCAGTCTTAATATAGGAAGAGCCCTGCTACTATTAGCTATACTCTTACTATATTCACCCTTCCTAACTTACTAAGCCTTTAGGCTACTTTAGCTATCTTAAGGAAGTTTATAAAGTAGTTATATATACTAGAATTACTATTAGTAGCTTTAACTATCTTTATATTAACCTTAAGGCTATATAACTCTATTATATTATCCTTATTAGCTATCTTAAGTAGGTAATTTAGAGTGAATTTAAATAGAATCTTCTTATTAGTATAGAGAAGGTTATTATACTTAGAGCCTTTAATTTTATTAATTTTAGTCTTATAGATTAAGTTATCTAGCGTAGCTTTACTTAGCCTATATATAGGTATAATAAGGGGGAAAGATATTATAGTTATTATACGTATAGGAGGATATAAGGAATAAGCTTAAGGCCTTATTTAAAGTAGTAGTTAAGTTTTTATACTTAATAAGTCTTATATTATAGGTTAGATTAATAAGTATATATAAAGATAGCCTTCTAATAGCCCTATCTATAGCTATAGAGAAGGTTATATCTATAGCTATACCTATAGCTATCCCTATAGCTATACTTATAGCTTTATCTATAGCCTTATCTATAGCCTTATTTATAGCTAATATAATAGCTATATTAATACCTATAAGTAGGGCTATTAATTAGGCGTATTAAATAGACTAAATAAAAGAAAAATTTAACTATCTTTAATTACTATTTCTTATATAAGATAAAACTAGAAAATAGAAGCTAGAATTAAATAATCTAAAATAACTACTTACTATAAAATAAATATAATAGCTATAGCTAAAGCGAATATAAGCCTTAAAGTGAAGTAACTAATAATACTACTTATAAGCTTAAAACTTTATAACTATACCTTTATTAATATCTATTTTTAGTCTATTCTTAGCTTACCTTAATATTATACTAATATTATAGTAATTAGTATTTAGTTATATTAGTTAATCTCCTCCTCTTTATCTCTCTTAGTATTATTTATCTCCTCTAAGAGAATAACTTTTAGCTATCTATTATTAGCGTTAAAGTTAAGTATATTAAGTATAATAACTTTATTTATATTATCTATAATAGTCTAAAGAATAATAAGATATATAATAGCTTAGTAATAATTATAGAAGTTACTAGTAGTACCTTTATATTTAGCTATTAAAGCTAAAGTTATTAGAGTATTATATACTTTTTCTATAGAGAACTATCTATCTATAAACTAAACTATTTTAGCTACTACTATAGTATTAGTAATAATAAGCTTATAATATATAGTATAGCTTAAGTTATTAGCTATCTTAATAGCTATAACTAAGTTAATATTTAAACTATAGAATAAAAAAGCTTTATTTAAAGTTATCTTATTATAATATTTATATTTAAAGTTTTTAGTTATAAAATAGATAAATATATAAGTAATAGTATTAAGGAAAATAGCTACTTAATAATACTATTTAATAAGTATTTAATCCTTATTAGTATTACCTATCTCTATAAGTATAGTATATCCTTTATCTTAAACCTAATAGGATAGGTTCTTAATAACTTTTTTATAAGTAAAGGATTATAGATAAAGAATACTAATATAAGCTTATTAAGCTATTAAGTTATAAAAAGTATTATCTAATCTTTTAGAAGTATTAGTAATAGCTTTCTTATAGTTATTATTAAGTTTTAGAAAGTAGATAGAAATAATATTAACTTTAGCTTTAAAGTCTTCTATAATAAAAGGATTAACCTCTAAGCTATTTATAATAAAGGGAAGTTATTTTTCTAATATAAACTTAATAGTAATAAATTTATTTAGATTATAAGTTTTAGCTAGAAAAAGCTTAGCTAGTAGTTATATATACTTACTTTATATAATAACTAATTATATATAAAGACCTAACTTAGCTTTCTATTTTGTTATATTATTATAAAAGTCTTAAATTATTATATCTCTAAACTAAACTTTCTTAGCTATCTCTATTATAATAAAGAAACTAATAGTAAAGTTAGCTAGCTTAAGTGTAAATAAGTTAGTTTATTAGCTAGAGTAATAGCTATCTCCCTAAAGTTTAATATAACTATTTATATAGCTATTACTATAGCTATTTCTATAAGGTTTAATATAACTATCTCTATAGTTATTACTATAGCTATCTCTATAGCTATTACTTTAAGTAAAGGTTTAACTAATATCTTAAATATTAGTCTAAGTTAAGACCTAGCTAAAG
Organism: Colletotrichum sp. SAR11_240; assembly: GCA_025328625.1. Classification (NCBI taxonomy): domain Eukaryota; kingdom Fungi; phylum Ascomycota; class Sordariomycetes; order Glomerellales; family Glomerellaceae; genus Colletotrichum; species Colletotrichum sp. SAR11_240. The sequence continues at coordinate 51,539 of JAKMXA010000250.1, forward strand.
CTTTAGGTATTATTTTAAGCTTATTACTAGCTTTTAAGTTTAAGGGTTAAGTACTCTTAGTAGCTAAAAGGTATATTAAAAACTATAGCGTTATCTATATAACTAATAGTATATTTAATATTAGAGGACTTATTAATAACCTAATATAGGTCTTAGTTTACTTTATAAACGTTATATATATCCTATAAAGTCTTAGTATTAATAAAGATATTACTTAGGAGGATACCTCCTCTATTTATTAAGATAGTAAAATAGTAGAACGCTTTAAATATAAAGCTATTATTAAATTATTAAAAGTAGTTACTACTAATATAAGTATAACTATTAGTTAAGTTAATAATTAGATCTTTAGTATTATTATTATAAGTATACTTACTACTAGCTAAAGTTATAAGAGCTATTATTAGAGATAATATAGATAAAAGTATAAATAAGTTTATATTAGAAATAGAAAGATATCTATTATAGTTATATTAAGGATACCTTTTATATAAACTTAGTATAAGCTAGTAATGGCTTTTATTTTAAGGAAATAATAGCCTTAGTAATAATCTTTATAATAGCTTTATTAATAGCTTTATTAATAGTAATTATTAGGGTTAGGAAACTAGTTACTTAGTATTTAGTTAGACTAGTTAGTTAATTAGTTTAGTTAGACTTAAGTTACCTAATTTAGTTAACTTAACTTAACTAGCTTAGTCTTAGTTACTATATTAACTTAACTAGACTAAGACTAGTTAACTAGCTAGTCGACTAGTTTGACTAGTTAAATTAATATAGATTAAGTAAAATATTATATTTATTATAATAATTATTAATTACTTATACTAAATATTTATTACTAAGAGAAAATTTATATTATATTCACTAAGTATAATTAATATTAAGATATTATAGAAAATTAATATTATATTAGTTAACTATAAAAAGGTTTTATATATACTAACTATATATATAGTAAGTATATATTAGAGAAGCTTTATATATTTATTAAGTATAAATATACTTTATATTATATAGGTTTAAATAATAGAGACTAATAGATGCTCTATTTTAATTAACTATAAAGGACTTATAGTTACTTTTATAGTGTATAAATAGTTTATATATACTAAATATATATAGTTAAATAGAGATTTATAGATACTCTATTTTAATTAACTATAAAAGGTTTATAGTTACTTTTATAGTATTATAATTAACTATAAAGGGTTTAAACTTACTTTTATAGTATTATAATTATATATTATAATCTATATAAAAAAGAAATTATATATCTAAAATATTAATATTAGTATAAGTTAATATTATTATAGTAATAGTAAGACTTATTTAAATAAAAGAAGTTTTTTCTTTTTTTTCTTCTTTATTATTAATAATAATAAAAAAATCTTTTTAACTATTAAGTATTAGAAATATTTAAATATAAAGATATAATAGCTTTTATAATTATATAAAGACTTATTTAGAAATAAGGAGTTTTTTTTCCTCTTTTTTTTCCTTATTAATAATAATAATAAAAAGATCTTATTAACTATTAAATATTAAAAATATTTTAGTATAAAAATATAAAAGATATAAAGACTTATTATATAAATAAGCTTTATATAACAGAATAAATATATATATATATATAGATATATATAAGTAAAAAGTATTTTTATAAGTAATATAATAGTATTACTTAGATAAAGAGGTTATAGTGATTTAGGAAGTGAATAAAGAAGTAATATAGGAAGTAAGAAGTGAAGAAAGTAGAAGGTATATATCTTAAGATTTTAGTTTTTAGAATATTCTATAGATTAATAATTAATATATTAGATTAATAATATAAATTAGAAATCTAACTATATTATTAATCTTAAGTACTTAGTATTATTAATAAAAAGTATAGGTTATTAATTCTAATTAGTAATTAGAAAGATCTAGAAATTCTAATTAGTAAGAATTAGAAGTTTCTAGAAATTATTATTACTAATAAGTATTATTAATACTTAAGATTAATAATATAGATTAGGAATCTAACTATATTACTAATAATTATTATTAGTTATTAGTATAAATTAGTAATATTAATTAATAAGTAGAAGTTTTTAGAAATTCTAATTAGTAAGAAGTAGAAGTTTTTAGAATTAAGGATTATTAATAGGTATTACTTTAATTAGGTTACTTAACTACTAATTTTAAAGTTTCCTACTAAATCTAATTACTAATTCTAGTTTAATAATTAATAATTACTAATTCTAGCTTAATAATTAATAATTACTAATTCTAGCTTAATAATTAATAATTACTAATTAAGAGTAGTTTAATAGTAGTAGTATTATTAATTCTTAGAGATTTCTAGAAAGATAGGAAAAGTATTAAAAGACTATTAATTCCCCTTTCTTATTACTTTTCCTTTCTTCCTTCTATATAGTAAAATACTATAACTACTATTATACTATAAGTTATAATTACTACTTAAATCTTTAAAAAACCTATTTATTTATTCTTTTATAAGAATATTAAAATAGACTTTTTTATTATTTCTTTATAACCTTTTAGATTTACTTTTATTACTACTATTAGTAATATTCTTATTAGTAGTATAGCTAATAGTAGTATTATAAACTCTTTATATAATAAAGAGAATTATAAACTAAAGCTTAATAATAAGTCTTTAGTTTATATATTTAAAAATAACCTTTTTATATAGACTTTTTTACTTATTAATAAAGAAAAAGAGAGAGAAATATAAATTAAATATACTATATAAATATTTTATTATTTTTATAATTATATATAATTAGTTATTTTAACTACTTATATATAATTAGTTATTTTAATTATTTATATATAATTAGTTTTATTAATTATATTTATATTAATTATTTAATTATTAAATATAATAAAGATTAAGTTATTAAAGTTAAAAGCTTTTTAACTTTAAACTTTATAAGATATTATAAATAATCTTATCTAACTATAGCTTATAATAAAAAATCTAAATTAATTAGATCTAAAAGTAAGTATTATTTTATATATAATAATATTTTTTAATTTAATAATATATATATTAATATTAATATTTAAATAAAAAGAAATAGATATACTACTTATTAGAGAGTTTCTTTTTACTAATAGTAATAAAAGACCTTAAAGTAATATTATTTCTAATTTTAAAAAAGAAGATATTTATATAAAGATATTAGATTTTATAGTAGAAAATAACTTATTATTTAATACTATAGAATTTAATTCTTTTAAAGAGTTATTAAATTACTATAATATATAAGTCTATATTTATAATTAATAATTAATATTATACTTAATATTTATAATACTAACTTATAATAGCTTTATTTCTATAATTAATTAAAAGAAAATAAGGGCTTTATTAGACTTTACTTATAGTAGATTTCTATCCCTTATTAATTTTAAAACTATAAAGAATATTAAAATTTTAAGAAGATTTTCTTTAGTTTTAGATATTTAGACTTCTAAAGCTTAAGATACTTTTTTAGGTATTATTATAAGCTATATTAATAGTGATTTTAAGTTTATATATAAACTTATAGGTTAGTTTTAATTATAAATATTATTATTATTAGTAGTAATATTATACTAACTATATATTTAGTATTTAAAGACCTTACTAAAGCTTATATTAGTCTTTATCTTTATAAAGAAGTAATAGATAGTTTAAGTATTTATTCTAACTTAACTATAAATAATTTCTTTAAGTAAATTAATTATATTATTAATTATTCATATATATACTAATTATATATAGTTTTATTAGAAATAATATATATAATAATATTACTTTTATTAAGTCTTTTAAAGCTAATTATAAAGAAACTTATAATAAGCTTTTTAAGAATAATATTAGATATATAATATATATAATTAACTTAGTAGTATAAGATATACTATAAAGTTTTATATCTAATTCTATTATAGAAAAGGAATTATTAAATTATATTAATAGTAATATTAGTATAATTAATAATAACTTAGCTATAGAAGAAAATAAAAAATTAGAAGAAAATTTATTAAGTAGTAAGTATTTTATTTTATTATATATAATATTAATATATAAAACTTACTAACTAAATTAAATAGACCTTATAAAATATATTTAATATATGACTATATTAATTAAATATATAAGTAAAATAAAATACTTTTTATTAAAAAATATTAATAAAGCTAAAAATAAAAATACTTTACTTTCTAATTTTAATAAAAAGATTATCCCTATAAATAAGTTATTATTATAATATATACTTAAATTATAAAAATATATACTAATTAATATTAAATTATAAAATTAAATAAAACTCTATATATAAAATAATTTCTATTACTATAGAGTTTAAACTTATTTTAGATTATATCTATAGAAATACTAGTAATCTAAAGTTTAAAAGACTCTATATTACTAATAGTAAGTATAAAGCTTTAAAAGATTTAAAATCTATATTTTTAGTCTTTTTAAAGCTTAATACTTACTTATAATTTAAGCTTTATATTAACTTGAATATAAGGTTATTATATATATATACTATATATAAAAAGCTAAATAATTTAATCTCTAAGTTTACTACTTTAAAAGAGAGATTAATAAAAATAGTAAGTAAATATTATTATTATTATTATTATTATTATTATTATTATTATTATTATTATTATTATTATTATTATTATTATTATTATTATTATTATTATATATAAACTAACTAAATTAATTAATAAATAGTATATTATACTATTTTAATTAATAGTATAAAAAAGGGAATAATTAAACTAACTAAATATTTCCCTTAAAAATTAGATTTCTTTAATTTAGATACTTATAAACCTTATATTATAAGTATAATATTAAATTTTAGATTTAAAGTCTATTATTTTAAAAATAATAAGCTTCTATACTATTATCCTACTATTGAAAAGGATATTATTAATTTATTAGAAAGAGAATATAAATTATAAGTATATATATATTTATTATTTATTTTGAATATTTATTTATTAGTTATATACTAATATATTAATTTAAAGTTAAAATAGAAAAAGATAGGTTTTTAGAATCTAAAGATATATTAGATTCTAATATATTTTATAATTTAAACTCTAATAATAACTTTTACATTAGTAGTAATACTGTTATAGAAACTAAATATATTAATTATTTAGCTAAGGGGCTATTAGGATAAGATATAAGTTATTTATTAATATTAATATTAATATTTATTAATATTAGTTATATTTACTAATATTTATTATAAATTAATCCTCTATTTTATAAGAAGAGTAATAGTTATAAATATCTTATACTAGCTATTCTAGCTAGGAAGTATTTAGCTATTCTAGCTACTTCTACTCCTATAGAGAGGGTTTTTTCTATTATTAGTAATATAGTTACTAAAAATAGAAATAAACTAAGCCTTTAGACTATAGTAGAATTAATCTTTTTAAAATACTAGAAAATTAAGGATTTAAAAGAATTAGAAGAGATATTTTTAGATAACTTAGAAGAGGAAGAAGAAGAAGAAGAAGATTAATTAGTTAGATTTTTATATATATATAGTTTATTTAGTTATAAGTTATTTTATTTAGTTTATATTATTTTACTTTATACTTATAAACTATTTTAGTTATTATTATTATATTAATAGTTTTACTTTAAAGCTTTATTTACTATAATTAATAACTATATTATATTTATTTATATTAATAATAATTATTATTAATTATTATTAATTATTATTAATTATTATTAATTATTATTAATTATTATTAATTATTATTAATTATTATTAATTATTATTAATTATTATTAATTATTATTAATT
>JAKMXA010000250.1:57477-85958 GCA_025328625.1 Colletotrichum sp. SAR11_240
CATTATATAATATTAATAAATATTAATTAATTTATAATATTTATACTAATTTATATTAGTTAACTAGTCTGACTAGCTAGTCGACTTAACTTAACTAGCCTAGTATTAGTTAATAAGGTGACTTGACTAGCCTAGTCTTAGTTAATAGGGTGACTTAACCAGCCTAGTCCTAGTCAGCCTGTTGACTTAACTTAACTTAACTAAATCCTAACCCTAGTAATTATAAAGGTTAAGTAACTTTAAGGAGTAGATAGCTTTAGTAATAGTATTCTTAGTAATTTAAGTAATAACCTAGCTAATAACCTTAGTAATAAGGTATTTAATAGTTATATAGATAAATATAAATAGGGAAAATAATAATAATAAGGTAAAAATATAGTAATATATTTATAATAGTTAATATTAGTAAACGCTATATAGTTTATAAGAAAGTAATATTATATAAAGGAAAAGAAAAGGTAATAAGTAGTACTTTAGTAAAAGATATATTAATAGGTATTATAAGGTAATATATTACCTAAGGCGATCTATATATTAAGCTTTATAATAGTATATTTAGGTGAAAATTCTAATATAAATAATAATTTAGTATATCCCCTTATAAGAGTAGTTAAGTAATCTTATATACCTTTTTAACTACCTCTACTAACTAATACTTTAATAGGTATAAATAAAGCTATTTACTTAGATCTACTTATAACTAAGTATTATCCTCTACTTCTTCTTTTTATATATTCTAAGATAAGGTTTTTAGTAGCCTTCCTCTTTATCTAAAGATCTTTAATATACTTATTAAGCTATTTAATTAGCTAAATAGCTTATTATAAATATCTAAAGCGTTATTTTATTTAGTAATAGCTTTATTTATAGCTTTATTTATAGCTTTATCTATAGCTTTACTTTTATCCTTATTTATAGTCTTATCTATAGCTTTATCTATAGCTTTATCTATAGCTTTATTTATAGAGCTATAAATTCCTTTAATAGTTCTTTTTACTAATATTTCCCTAAGCTTATATTACTTAGGTGTATTCTTATTTTTAGGCTAATATCTTATTTCCCTCTAAAGTTTAGATAGCTTATTCTAATTAACTTTATAGTTCTAAATAGCTTTATCTACCTCTAAGCTATTTTTAAGTATTTATATATTATAATATACTAGTTAACTTTTCTATTATACTAAATATTTAACTTATAGTTTTCTTTATCCCCTATATACTAAGTAATAATCTAAAACTTATTCTAGTTTATAATACTAATAGAGGTCTATCTATAAGGTTTTATTTTAATTTTTATTAACCTCTATTAGTTTTTAGTATTTTAGGGATCTATTTTAATTTAAGTTAAATAGAGTAGCTAGTAAAAACTAAGTAACTAATATAACTAAATATATATTTATATTTAGTAGTAACTCTAATTTATAAGCTAATTTACTTATTCTTTTAAGAACTTAGACTAACTTAAAATATTACTAGTTAAATATCTTTTTTAGGTTACCTAAGAGGTAGTATTTATACTTAAGTCTTATATTAATAAAGTTATTAAAGTTAAAGATTATCTATTTATACTTTTTATTATATACCTTTTTTATATATATTTAAGCTAATATAATTAAAAGTTTTACTTCCTCTTAGAGTATCTCCTTATTCTAAGCGTAATAAGCGTTACTTAGAAATAAAAGAGCTATATTTATCTTAAAACTAAAAAATATCTTATTAAGTGATAACTTAATAGAGCTTAAGTAAGTATCATTTAGGTCTACTTAAAGGCTTAAGATAACTTTATACTAATTTATAGTTAGGTTTACTATTAGAAATATATAGATTATAATTTTAACTATTTAGTTTTTTTATTCTAAAAAGCTATTAGTTTAAAGATAATATACTATTAAATATAATAGCTTTATACTTAGTTCTACCTAAAAGCTTTTCTAAAAGGATAATAAGAACTTTCTATTTTAGTCTAAAATAATAGCTTTAAGTACTCCTTAGTTACTTAATTAAAGTTAATATAGAAGCGTTTTTACTTAATATTTAGTAGTATATCTTATATTTCTTAGTAGTAAGAGTAATATTTTAGTAAATTTATCTATTATAGTTAGAAAGGTGTTAAAGGATAGAAAACCTTCTATTTCTTATAGTATATACCTTACTTAAACTTTAAGTATAGCTATAATAAAGTCTATAGTAATAATATAGGATAGTATTACTAGCGTTTTAATAAGCTAAAGTACTTTTAATAGCTTTAACTTATATATTCTATTTATTTTATAGGTTTTATATTATTTTATATATTAAGTAACTTTTTACTTAAAGTTATATATAGAGAACTAATAGACTAAGGAGTTAAAAGTTTATTAGACTCCCTAATAATAATACTAATTATATACTTTAGTAATAAAGATTTAATCTACTAGTAATAATATATATAAGTTTTGCTATCTAGGCAGATACTTCTAGCTAACCAGGCGGATACCCCACTTTTTCAACTAATTAAATTAATACGATCGGTTAGCGCTACCTCTAACTTTAACGTCGCACGTAGCCTAATTTTTTTCTACTAACTTATTAATGTTAATAATACTACTAAGATAGAGGTAATATAGTTAATTACTAATACTACTAATAATAATAATACCTATAAAGCTATACCTAACCCTCTAGAGGGTAGTATTAATAATAAGCCTATAGATACTATTTAAAAACTATAGGACTATCTTAATATATTTATATACCTCTATAGCTTTATAATTATCTAGAAGAATAGCTCTACTAAGCGTAATAGTATTAATACGTAGTAATCTCTAAGATATAACTATAACAGTATATATACTACTAAGAACGTTAGATTATATAAAACTACTACTTAGAAAGTTAGCTATACTTAGTAAAGTATTATTACTACTACTAAGTTAATAGGTTAGAAGTTTATATAGAGGTTTAAGAAAGGCTATAAGAAGTATAACTACTTTACCTCTCTCTACCCTTCTACTTATACTACTTATTACTAGCTTACCTTATTATAAGCTAACTTTATTACTAGCCTCTCTAAGTATAAAGTAATTAAGCTATAAGAAGTAAATACTATTATTTATAATACTATACTTACTAACTTATATTTTACTTAAAAAGATATTAATAATATATATTAGAAGTTACACCTTAATATGCTAAGTAGTAGGACTACTATATAAGCCCTCTTCTATTAAATTAAGTAATAAAGCCTTAAGTATTATATTAAGTAAGCTAATAATAACTTTAACTATATAGAGGTATTATTCTAAACCTATTCTTAGTATAAGAAGATATAAAAGTAATTCCTAGAAGTTCTTAGCTTTAATAATATATATAAGACTAACTACTTTAATATACCTTTTTTCTAAGTTACTAATAATATAAATATTAGCTTTCTATTTAATATTAGCTTCACTTTTATTTTAACTAAATATTATAAGGGTTATAACTAGCTAATTAAGTTATTTAAAGCTATATATTAAGAGGTTAATACTACTTTTGGCTATGGTAGCGAAGAGTTACACTGTTGAGTTTGCGCCCTCGAGTGTAGGTTTAAGCTATTGCTAGGCTTTAGCTGCTGCGAGTGCTGTTAGCGTTCTGCGTTATGAATGATGTTCTTGCGAACGATAGCGTTGCGAACGACGCTCTTGCTAGCTGGGGATAAGTTAAGCTGAGCGTTAACGACTAGTTATACTGAGATTTGTTTATTTGCTTTATTGAGATTGGGCATAGGTTAAAGTGCTACTATTGGGTTTCAGTACTGTAAAAAAAAGTATAGAGTGAACTGTGATACCTACTTATATAGGTTGACTAGACTGCTAATATATAATAAAATAAAATACTTATTACTTAATAAATTTTCTTTTAATTCTCTATTTTCTTTTATAGCTAAGTTATTATTAATTATATTAATATTACTATTAGTATAATTTAATAATTCTTCTTTTATAATAAAATTAGATATAAAACTTTATAGTATATCTTATACTATTAGGTTAATTATATATATAATATATCTAATATTATTCTTAAAAAGCTTATTATAAGTTTCCTTATAATTAACTTTAAAAAACTTAATAAAAGTAGTATTATTATATATATTATCTCTAGTAAAACTATATATAATTAGTATATATATATATAATTAATAATATAATTAATTTACTTAAAGAAATTATTTATAGTTAAGTTAGAATAAATACTTAAACTATTTATTACTTCTTTATAAAAATAAAAACTAATATAAGTTTTAGTAAAATCTTTAAATACTAAATATATAGTTAGTATAATATTACTACTAATAATAATAATATTTATAGTTAAAACTAACTTATAAGTTTATATATAAACTTAAAATTACTATTAATATAGCTTATAATAATACTTAAAAAAATATCTTAAGCTTAAGAAGTCTAAATATTTAAAACTAAGGAAAATCTTCTTAAAGTTTTAATATTTTTTATAATTTTAAAATTAATAAGGGATAAAAATTTACTATAAGTAGAGTTTAATAAAGCTTTTATTTTTTTTTAACTAATTATAAAAGTAAAGCTATTATAAGTTAGTATTATAAATATTAAGTATAATATTAATTATTAATTATAAATATAAACTTATATATTATAATAATTTAATAACTCTTTAAAAGAATTAGATTTTATAATATTAAATAATAAGTTATTTTCTACTATAAAATCTAATATCTTTATATAAACGTCTTCTTCTTTAAAATTAGAAATAGTATTACTTTGAGGTCTTTTATTACTATTAGTAAAAAAAGACTCTCTAGTAGGTAATATATTTATTTCTTTTTATTTAAGTATTAGTATTAATATATATATTATTAAATTAAAAGGTATTATTATATATAAAATAATACTTACTTTTAGATCTAATTAATTTAGATTTTTTATTATAAACTATAGTTAGATAGGATTACTTATAATATCTTATAAAGTTTAAAGTTAAAAAGCTTTTAATTTTAATAACTTAATCTTTATTATATCTAATAGTTAAATAATTAGTATAAATATAATTAATAAAACTAATTATATATAAGTAGTTAAAATAACTAATTATATATAAATAGTTAAAATAACTAATTATATATAATTATAAAAAAGATAAAATACTTATATAATATATTTAATTTATATTTCTCTCTCTTTTTCTTTATTAATAAGTAAAAGAGTTTATATAAAAAGGTTATTTTTAAATATATAAACTAAAGATTTATTATTAAGTTTTAGTTTATAATCCTCTTTATTATATAAAAAGTTTATAATATTATTACTAGCTATACTATTAGTAGGAATATTATTAGTAGTAGTAGTAGAAATAAGGCTAGAAAGTTATAAGGAAATAATAAAAGAATTTATTTTAATATTCTTATAAAAAAATAAATAAATAGGTTTTTTAAAGATTTAAGTAGTAGTTATAACTTATAGTATAATAGTAGTTATAGTATTTTACTATATAGAAGGAAGAAAGGAAAAATAGTAAGAAAGGGGAATTAATAGTTTTTTAATACTTTTCCTATTTTTCTAGAAATCTCTAAGAATTAATAATATTACTACTATTAAACTACTCTTAATTAGTAATTATTAATTATTAAGCTAGAATTAGTAATTATTAATTATTAAGCTAGAATTAGTAATTATTAATTATTAAGCTGGAATTAGTAATTATTAATTATTAAATTAGAATTAGTAATTAGAATTAGTAAGAAGCTTTGAAATTAGTAGTTAAGTAACTTAGTTAAAGTAATACTTATTAATAATCTTTAATTCTAAAAACTTCTACTTCTTATTAATTAGAATTTCTAGAAACTTCTACTTACTAATTAATATTATTAATTTATACTAATAACTAATAATAATAATTAGTAATATAGTGAGATTTCTAATCTATATTATTAATCTTAAGTATTAATAATACTTATTAGTAATAATAATTTCTAGAAACTTCTAATTCTTACTAATTAGAATTTCTAGATCTTTCTAATTACTAATTAGAATTAATAACCTATACTTTTTATTAATAATACTAAGTACTTAAGATTAATAATATAGTTAGATTTCTAATTTATATTATTAATTTAATATATTAATTATTAATCTATAGAATATTCTAGAAACTAGAATTTTAAGATATATACTTTCTACTTTCTTTACTTCTTACTTCTTAAATTACTTCTTTATTTACTTCTTAAATTACTATAACTTCTTTATTTAAGTAATACTATTATATTACTTATAAGAATACCTTTTACTTATATATATCTATATATATATATATTTATTCTTTTATATAAAGTTTATTTATATAATAAGTCTTTATATCTTTTATATTTTTATACTAAAATATTTTTAATATTTAATAGTTAATAAGATCTTTTTATTATTATTATTAATAAGGAAAAAAAAGAGGAAAAAAAACTCCTTATTTCTAAATAAGTCTTTATATAATTATAAAAGCTATTATATCTTTATATTTAAATATTTCTAATACTTAATAGTTAAAAAGATTTTTTTATTATTATTAATAATAAAGAAGAAAAAAAAGAAAAAACTTCTTTTATTTAAGTAAGTCTTATTATTATTATAATAATATTAACTTATACTAATATTAATATTCTAAATATATAGTTTCTTTTTTATATAGATTATAATATATAATTATAATACTATAAAAGTAAGTATAAGCTTTTTATAGTTAATTATAATACTATAAAGGTAACTATAAGCTCTTTATAGTTAATTAAAATAAAGTATCTATAAATCTCTATTTAACTATATATACTTAGTATATATAAACTATTTATATACTATAAAGGTAACTATAAGTCCTTTATAGTTAATTAAAATAGAGTATCTATTAGTCTCTATTACTTAAACCTATATAATATTAAGTATATTTATATTTAATAAATATATAAAGCTTCTCTAATATATACTTACTATATATATAGTTAATATATATAAAACCTTTTTATAGTTAATTAATATAATATTAATTTTCTATAATATCTTAATATTAATTATACTTAGTGAATATAATATAAATTTTCTCTTAGTTATAAATATTTAGTATAAGTAATTAATAATAATTATAATTATTATTATTTACTTAGCTATTATTATTAGTTATTATTATTATTAGTTATTATTATTAGTTATTATTATCAATTATTATTATTAGTTATTATTAATATTAATTAATAATTATTATAATAAATATAATATTTTACTTAATCTATATTAATTTAATTAGTTAAATTAGTTAACTAGCTAGTTAACTAGTCTTAGTCTAGTTAAGTTAATATAGTAACTAAGACTAAGCTAGTTAAGTTAAGTTAACTAAATTAGGTGACTTAAGTTTAACTAAACTAGTTAACTAACTAGTCTGACTAAATACTAAGTAACTAGTTTCCTAACCCTAGCTATTATATATAGCTATTAAGCTATATATATTAATATATTTATTAAGAAAGAAGTTTCTTATAGAAAGTAAAATATAATTAATAATAGTATTAATATATTTATTATTAAATAGTTTACTCTTAAAGTTTATATTAAGCTTATTATCTTCTTTATTATCTTAATAGTCTTTTATAAAGAAAACTTTAGTAACTTAATACCTTTTAGTAGTTATTAATAAGTAAGTAATAAGGTTATAATTTTTATTATTATTTTAAGCTTTAAAAATAATATCTTTTATTATTAAACTAAATAAGTTAATACTTTTTTTTTAAAATATATTAATAATATATTTTATTATTTAAGCTTTTTCTTATTAATAACTAATTTACTATTTAAATTAGTAGTTAGCTATTTTAGTTTTAGGTATTATATATTAATAACTTTTAGCTTTTTTTATTAATAAGTAAGAGATAATTAGTAAGCTTTAGCTAGATATCTATCTTAATTTAACTAATTAGCTAGTAATTCTACTATTAATTAGATATTAAAGTAGCTTAATATATATCTTTATAATAGCTAGAGCTAGTTATTTAAGTAAGTTTTATTATAAGAGTTAAGTATAATACTTTTTCATTATAATATATTAGGTCTTTTTATTAGCTATTTCTATAGTTCTTTTACTATTTTTTACTCTACTTATAGAGTATTTCTATAAACTCTTTATAATTAGTAGATAATATTAGCTACTCTATATTAGCTATAAGTAGTAATATTAACTTATTATATATTATTACTATATATTTAAATTATAGTTCTTTAGCTATTTTTACTAAGTATATAACTTATATAGTAAAAATATATATATTATACCTATTTAAGATATTTTCTAAGGTATATTATTCCCTTTTAAAGTAGGTTTCTACTTCTTTATAAGGTAGTTAGAATCTTTCTTTAAGAAGGTATTTCTAATAAGTTTTACTATCTAGGCGGATACTTCTAGCTATCCAAGCGGATCCCCACTTTTTAGTAATTCGCGCAATCTTATAAGCCCACACCCGCTTATAATTAATTAACTGCTACTTCCTTCATAACTTCGCGCGCAATTAACGACTTCACACGTAATTAACAACTTCGCGCGCAATTAACGACTTTATGCAATTAATTAATGACTTCGCGCGTAATTAACGACTTCATGCGTAATTAGCAACTTCGCGCGATTAATTAAATAACTGCGCGCAATTAATAACTAGGTAGTGATATTATGTTATACGATTAGCTATATAATTAAGCTATATAGTCTAATTAGTTAGTATAAGTGGAGTATCTGCCTAGATAGCTAGAAGTATCCGCCTAAATAGTAAAACTCTTTCTAATAGTTAATAGCTATATTCTTATAGTATAACTAGAAGTATATAAAGTTATTTAAGTCTCTATTATACTATTCTATAGCTAATCTTAGAAGATATTAATAGAGGTTTAGCGCTAAAGTATTAAAATAGTTTAGTTTATACTCTATATAATAATTAATAGAGTCTAAAAATATAGATACCTTCTATTAAACTATCTTTATACTTTCTATTTATTAATAAAGTTTATCTTTAAAATACTTTAGTAGGTTAAACTATCTTATATTTTCTAAGTAAAACTTTATTTACTTAGTCTAACTTATAGATAATAATATAAAAATTACTTAATAACTATATACTTTTTAGTTAAGGAGTTAGTTTAAGCTTTTAAAAATAATAATATAAAAGTTTAATATATTTCTTATATTATTTTAGTTATTTCTATATTATAGGACTTCTTTAGTTAGATAGTACTTTTTACTTTAATATAGAGGTTTTATTACTTAGCTACTTTTATTAATATCTTCTTACTATCTATACTAACTAATCTCTTCCTATTAAGTATCTATAATTTCTATAGTTAGCTACTATAAAGCTTAGTTATAACTAAAAGAGAAAAAGTTAAGTAAAGTTAATATTATAAATAGTTAGAGCGTTATAAACTTAGCTAATTATTAAAGTTTATATAAGAGACTTAGAGATTATTAGTATTAAGAATAAAAAGCTAAGTTTATAATTAAGAAAGCTTCTATTAAATAAAATAAGGGGATTCTTATTAAAAATAAAGTTTTTATATTAATAGTACTAATAATTCTAGATCTAATAATACTAAATTATATTAGCTTACTTAATATCTCTTTATCTTAAGTTATTAGTTTAAATATATTAAAGCTTAAGTATATAATATATATTAGATTAAGCTATATTTAGTAGTTATAGTTTATATAGAATTTAAATAAAATATCTATCTATTTTTTAGAGGTTTTAAACTTTCTCTTAGTTTTTAACTAAACTATATAGTTAATATAGTTTATTAACTATTATAAGTATAAAGCATAAAGTTCTATTTTAATCCTTAAGTATACCTCTTAGTATATATAGTAATATACTACTTCTAATAAAGTTTTTTCGTTTAGTAATAATTAGTTAGTAAATAAGCTTAGATCTTTCTATAAAGCTATATAAAGCTTAGTTACTTAATTTAGATCTTTAAGTTCTAATAACTAGTAAGCTAAGTATTTAGCTATATAGGAGATATTACTAAAACTTATAATTCTTACTAACTAGTTAGTAAAGAGTTTAGTATTTAATATAACTAGTTTAAGGTTATATTCCTTAAGTTAGAAGGGATATATAAGTAAGGGTTAGCTATATATATATTAGGGGCTTTAGTTAAGAGAATTAATATAGCTATAATCTTTAAGGTTATATTACTATTTAATAAGTTTTATATTATAAGTTAGATTAATAAGTATATATAAAGATAGCTTTTTAATAGCCCTACTTATAGCTATAAAGAAGGTTATATCTATAGCTATACCTATAGCCTTATCTATAGCTTTATCTATAGCCTTATCTATAGCCTTATCTATAGCTAATATAATAGCTATATTAATGCTTATAAGTAGGGCTATTAATTAGGCGTATTAATATTATAGCTATAAGAACCTTTTTAGCTATATAAAGAGTTATACTATTAAGTTTACACTCTTAAGTATAAGTTTAAGCTACTACTAAGCTTTAGCTACTATAAGTACTATTAGTATTCTACGTTATAGATAACACTTTTATAACGTTATAAATAATATTCTTATAACATTATAAATAACGCTCTCACTAGTATATTTTACTACTTTACTACCTACCTACCTACTCTCTTCTATATAGCTAGGGATAAGTTAAGCTAAGTATTAATAACTAGTTATACTAAGATTTATTTATTTACTTTATTAAGATTAAGTATAAGTTAAAGTACTACTATTAGGTTTTAGTATTATAAAAAAAAGTATAGAGTGAACTATAATACTTACTTATATAGGTTAACTAGACTACTAATATCTCTATAACAGTTATAATTTTAATTTAACTAATTTAAGGTTTAATATTATAAATAAGCTTAAGATCTTTATAAGTAACTTAGTAACTAAGAAATTAGCTAAAAATCTTAAACTTTATTAAAAATCTTAAACTTTATTAAAAATCCTAGTATATTAATATAAGATATTACTTTACTAAGATTTTAAGTAAACTTATATTTAATTATCTACTAAATATAATAAATAATAATAATATTAATAATAATAATAATATTAATAATAATAATAACTATATTAAAGAAATAACTTACTAGTTTTTCTCTTACCTTTTTACTTATAAAGATTTATAATAAGATCTTTTTTTAATTAGTTATATATATATCATATAATATAGGAATATTTTTAAAGTTTTACTATTTAAGCTATATCCTTTAGCTATTATAATAAGGTAGGAGAGAAGACTTATTAATTATACTAAGTACTCTACTTTAAGTAGAAAACCTCTAAAAATACCTAAATACTTATATATTAATTTTCTAGATAACTATAAGAGATATAAAAGTAAATATATAAATATAAGTTTAATTAACTTACACTTTATTTATATTTTCTATTTTTTTTATATCTTAAGTTATATAATTTCTTAAGAGAAAATAAACTACTAAAAAGAAGTTTAATAGTATTATTTTTATATTAGCAGTCTAGTTAACCTATATAAGTAGGTATTACAGTTCACTCTATACTTTTTTTTATAGTATTAAAACCTAATAGCAGCACTTTAACCTATACCTAATCTTAATAAAGTAAATAAATAAATCTTAGTATAACTAGTTATTAACGCTTAGCTTAACTTATCCCTAATAGAAGAGGGTAAATAGGTAGGTAGTAGAGTAATAAAACGTATTAATAAGAGTATTATTTACAATACTATTATTTATAAGAATGTCGTTTATAATATAGAATACTAATAGCACTTATAGTAGCTAAAGCCTAGCAATAGCTTAAACTTATACTTAAAAGTATAAATTTAATAGTATAACTCTTTATATAGCTAAAAAGGTTCTTATAGCTATAGTATAAGAACTTAACTACTACTTTAAATAAAGCTTTAAGCTTATTCTTTATATCCTCCTATATATATAATAACTATAATATCTTTCCCCCTTATTATACCTATATATAAACTAAATAAAGCTACCTTAGACGACTTAATTTATAAGATTAAAGTAAATAAAATTAAAAGTTCTAAATATAGTAACTTTCTATATACTAATAAAAAAGCTTTACTTAAATTCACTTAGAAGTACCTACTTAAAATAGCTAATAAGTATAATATATTAAAGTTATATAGCCTTAAAATTAATATAGATATAGTTAAAGCTACTAATAATAATCCTAATACTTATAAATACTTTATAAGTTTCCTTAAAATAGCTAAGGTAGCTTAAGCGCTTAAACGTTAGTAAGTTAGGAAAGGTGAATATAGCGAGAGTATAGCTAATAGCAGCAAGGCTATTAAGACTACACAGTAGGGCGGAAGATATTATAACAGCGTAATAGTATAGAAGCCTTAAGGCCCCTACGCCTAGTAGAGCTTATAGCGTAAACGTCTAAATAGTAGGGGAGAGAGAGATAGAAGAGACTAATAGAGATAGAAGCAGCTAGAGGAAGATAGTTAACTTAGCTTATTATAATAGTTAAAGTCCTAAAGGACTAATAGAGGAGCGTGGAGGCGAAGAAGATATCTAAGTAGTTATATAACCTAAAGGTTATTAGCAGAGGGTAAGGAGACCAGTCTAGCTTTCGCAGTTAATACCAGTCAAATTTCACGATATAAGGCCAGCAGCCTAGTATTATTTTTATAGTATTCTATTCTATTATTATTTTAAATAGTTAAAGAAGTATAATAAGAATTAGAAAAAAGGATAAAAGTAAAACTAACTAAAACTAAAAAAGTTTAAAAATACTTATTTTTATTGAATTTTAAAAAAGTAAGAATTAATAAAACGTTTTTATAAACTAAGCTAAAGAATTTTAAAAGTTTTTCTAAAAAAGTAGTTACTAAAGTTATTAAGAAAAAATAGGAAATTATTTAAAAATAAATATATTTCTTATTTATTTACTTAGTCTTCTTTATTATAAATTAACTAAGCTTCTATCTACTTATATAAGCTTTTTCCTCTTATAATAATACTTAATACTTATAAAAACGCCTATTTAGCTTCTCACTTTTAAGTTAAAATTACTAAAGATTCTAAAAACTTTACTTCCTTCTACTATTTAAGCTATATTTTACTTTTTAGACTAATTTAATTAATTAGTAAAATATTATATAACTTTTAATAAGTTAATTTTTATTATAGTAATTAATAGATCTTTATAAGTTTAGTTTTTAGCTTTTTAGTAAAAAAGCTATTAAGACTATTATATTTATTAACTATACTACTCTATATATATTTTTAGCTTTATAGTAATATACCTTATTATTTTAGCTTTTTATATACTTTTAAAGCCTTCTAAAAGCTATTAATAATAGTGCTTCTAATCTCTTACTTTTTATATAGCTACTATAATATACTTTCTTAGCTATTAGAAGTTTTATTAGTATAACTAGTATTATTAATACTAATACTTAACTTTATAAAAGCTTATTATTAGAAGAGTATTTAAATATTAAGTAGTTATAATAGATATTAAGCTTTACTAGCCTAAGTATTAGTTTAGTTACTTTCTTTAAAGCTTTCTACTTTAGAAGCTAACTTAAAGCTAAAGATAATACTAATATACTACTAAATAGCACTATAAAGCCTTAAAGCTTACTATATAGTATTTTAACTATATAAAGGTTTCTAATTTAAAAGAGGGTATTATTATAGTTAAGTAGCTATAAGAGCTATTAATATAGATATATATACTTTATTATAAAGCTATTACTAGCTTTCTTAATCTTAAGTAGTATATAAGTATAAAATAAGTTAAACTAATTAGTAAAATAATATTAGTAAAGCTTAAGATCTAATAAGTTAAGTTTAGCTATTATAAACTTAGCTATAAATATAATATAATACTAATAAGCTATAAAATTAGAAGTTTAAATCTAACCTCTTTAGTAATATTAATAAACTACTCTTATTAGAGATATTTATAATAATTATACTTCTCTATATTTATAATAATTATACTTCTCTATATTTATAATAATTATACTTCTCTATATCTTTAATATAATTAATATAGTTATTCTTTTTACTCTAAAGTATTTTATAAATAGCTTTAAATATATAGAAGAGGTTTAAGTTACTATTAATAATATATAACTTTAAATCTTTATAAGTAGTTTCTATAAGTAAGTTTATATATATACTAAAGTTAATATTATTTATAATATAATATTATACTTATTTATAGTATATAAAGATATAAGTTTTTCTAATATATTCTAATAAAAGCTTTTAGTTAATAAAATCCCTTTATATTTTATTTTAAATTATAGAAAAGACTACCTCTATATCTATATTAAGGAAGTTTTATAGCCTACCCTATAAGAAGGTCTACAGTAGATAAATCTAATAAGAGCACTTTAGCTAGTACTTTATCTAATAAGAAGATTATAGTATATACCTAAAGGCTTAGAATAACTACCTACGCTAAACCTAACTATAGCTACCTATTATAGCTCTTAGTATTATATTAACAATAGCTTTATTACTAGTAAAGTTAATAGCTTCACCTATATAACTTATAGAGATAGCTTTATAAAGTTAGCTATATAAAAGCTTATCTTAGCTATATACTTAAGATACTACTATTTATACTAAGCTATAAGCTTATTCCTTATTATATAAACTATTTAGATTCCTATAAGTAAACTACTTAGATTTCTATAACTTTATAATATATTCTATCCTACTTAATCTATAAAGCTTTATGCTATAGGGCTTTACTTAAGGTATACCTTAAGACGCTAGAATTAATACTAACTATAGGGCTAGCCTTACTATAATTAGTAAGATAACACCTTTTAATATATAAAGCCTAGTAGATAGAATAACTATAGCTATATCCTACTTTATAGTCCTAAAGGCTAACGTTATAATTATAGCTTATACTTATCTATTATAGTAAATCTCACTAGAGGAGGTAGCTATATTTACTGCTAATCCTAGCTATTATGCCTACTTTAATAATATCTTTAGTAGGGCTATATAGCTAGTAAGTTAATTAGGCCTAACTATAATATTAAGGATATTACTAACGACTATAGAACTATAAAGATATTAGCTTAGTTAATAGAAGGCTTAGACTAAGTGTAGGCTATAAAGAAGATAGCTGAGTTAATAGAAGGTGTGTGTGAGAGTTAGAAGAAAGGTTGAAAGGTTGAAGAAAGTCTACTATAGTAATTAAACTAAGTTAAAGTTGTGAAGTTATTATTAAAGTGATATTAAAAGTGATGAGATTATTAATAATAGCATATATAACTGCGCGCGTGGGGGAAAATAGGACTAAAGAATTATATAACTAGTAGGCTGTTAGCTGAAGGGGTAAGTTGGAGGTCGTTGCAGTATAGGTTCTAAGTAAAAATCACAGTAAGTAGCTAGAGGCCCTACCTCTATATCTATATAGATTATATATTGCTATAACTTTTAGAAACTACTAAGAAAGTATTTAATAATAATATTATTAATCTAGTAGTATATAAAGGTTTTATTAAGTTTATAGTTATAATATAGCCCCCTTATAAAAAAAAACTATAGCAAAATTCACCCTATATATAGGTATAATTCTAAAAACACTATATAGGCACTTTAACTTATACCTTCTACTAATTAAGGAAAACAGTATATAGTAGTATAAGTAATATATAAAAGAGAGGATAAGTTAATAGTTTAGTAGTCTATAGTAATTAAGTAATTATAAACTATATTATTATTAAAGTAAAGTTAAAAATAGTAAAGTTATTAATATATATATATAAGTATAGCTAAAGTTAAGAGAGGTAGTTAGAGATTATAATTATATAACTAAAGGCTATATATATTATAAGGAGGCGTAAAGTTAAGAGGTTTATTACTCTAAATAAGTAAAAATTATAGTAAATAGCTAGAGGCTTTATTAAAGTAATCTTAAAGCTACTAAATAGTCTTAATAAGGGCTGCTAGCCTTATATTATGAAATTTAACTAGTATTAACTATAAAAGCTAGACTAGTCCCCTCGCCCTCTACTAATAACCTTTAGGTTATATAATTATAAGTAGTTTAAACTTAAATATCTTCTTTACCTCTATACTTCTCTAACTTTAACTATTATAATAAGCTAAGTTAACTATCTTCTTCTAGCTACTTCTATCTTTATATTATATTTAATTTATATCTATCTTCCTCTCCTCTATTATTTAGATGTTTACACTATAAGCCTTACTAAGTATAATAGCTTTAAAGCCTCTATATTATCACACTATATAGCGTCTTCTACTCTACTATATAGTCTTAATAAAGAGCTCTACTACTATTAGCTATACTCTTACTATTAGATTTACTCTTCCTAACTTATTAATATTTAAGCTTTTAGGCTACTTTAGCTATCTTAAGGAAGTTTATAAAGTAATTATAAGCGTTAGAATTATTATTAATAGTTTTAACTATATTAATATTAATCTTAAGGCTATATAACTACTATAGATTATTTTTATTAGTTATAGCTTTAAGTAAGTATAGCTAAGTGAATTTAAGAAGGGTTATTTTATTAGTATAAGTAAGTAAGCTCTAGTTAGAGCTTTTAATATCCTTAATATTAGTTTTATAGATTAAGTTATTTAGCTTAACTTTACTTAGCTTATATATATATTTAAAAAAAAGGAAGAATCTTATAAATATTATATATATAAGAGGATATAAGTAATAAGCTTAAGGCTTTATTTAAATAGTTAAGTTTTTATATTATAATTATAAAAACCTTTTTAGCTATATAAAGAGTTATACTATTAAGTTTATATTTTTAAGTATAAGCTTAAGCTATTACTAAGCTTTAGCTATATTATAGATAACGCCTTTATAATATTATAAATAATATTCTTATAAATAATAATATTATAAATAATACTCTTATTAGTATATTTTATTACTCTACTACTTACTTATCTACCCTCTTCTATATAGCTAAAGTTAAGTTAAGCTAAGTATTAATAACTAGTTATACTAAGATTTATTTATTTACTTTATTAAGATTAAGTATAAGTTAAAGTACTACTATTAGGTTTTAGTATTATAAAAAAAAGTATAGAGTGAACTATAATACCTACTTATATAGGTTAACTAGATTACTAATATAGTCTTAATAAGCTAACTATTAATACTAATTTTTAGAAGGTTTAGAATATTCTTATTAATTAAAAATATAGCTATTATAGTAGTAGTAGTTAAGAGAGGTAGTAATAGAAAGAAAGAATAAGCCTTATATAGTATAATAGAAATAAATAATAAAATATAAAAAATCTAGTATATAACTAATATAAGTAATCTAATTAGTCTAAAAAGTAGGGTATAGCTTAGTTAGCTAGAAGATATAGCTTAAATAGTAAAACTTTATTTTTATTATTTTTCTTATAAGGGTTTTAAATTTTTTATACTTATAATATATATATATATATATTAAGTAAGTAAGCTATATATTATAAATTAACTATATATACCTTAAAGGGTAATATTAACATATAACATCTTATATAATAATAATAATACTTATAAGAATACTTATTTACTTAAATATTCTATATAAAATAAACTAATAAACTTTTAAGTATAAAACCTTATATAAAAATACTCTATTTAATATAAACTATAACTATAATATTAATTATATAATATATATATTTATATAAACTTATTATATAATTAGTAGTTTATTTAACTATATTTTAAGTTATCTTTTTACTCTTTATTCCCTACTTTAGAATATAACTTACTAACTATATTAACTAGAATTATTATAATATATCTCTTCCCTTATTATTATTTATATAATTAAATACCTATAAGTATATAAGATTATTACCTTTTATTATAATATAAGCCTATTTATAACCTTATACTATATAGGTATATATATTACGCCTCTAAATATACTTATACCTATATTAATAAATCTAATAATAAGAGTATAGCTAATAATAATAAAGCTCTTTTTATATTAAAACTATATAGTAAGGTAGAAGATATTATATAGTATAATAGTATAAAGACCTTTAAGCTATTATACTTAATAAAGTACTATAAATATCTAAATAGTAGAGAAGAGGAATATAGGTATAAATTAAATATAGTATAAAGAGTAAATATAGTTTAGAGAAGCCTTAGAGATAAAAATAGCTAGAAGAAGATAGTTAAAGCTTATTATAATAGTTAAAGTTAAAAGAGTATAGAGATAAAGATAATATCTTAATAGTTATATAACTTAAAGGTTATTAGTAGAAAGTGAGAGAACTAGTTTAGCTTTTATAGTTAATACTAGTTAAAATTTATAATATAAGGCTAGTAGCCTTAATATTAAAAGTATAGCTAATAATAATAAAGCCTTTTATTAAAACTATATAGTAAAGTAGAAGATATTATTTATAATAATATAAATATCTAAATAATAGAAGAGAAGAAAATAAGTATAAATTAAGTATAGTGTAAAGAGTAAGTATAGTTTAAAAGAGTAAGAAATAAAAAAGACTAATAGAGATAAAAGTAACTAAAAAAAGATAGTTAACTTAGCTTATTATAAGGTTTAAAGTTAGAAAAGTATAGAAGCAAAAATAATATCTAAGTAGTTATATAACTTAAAAGTTATTAGTAAAAAGTAAGGGGACTAGTCTAGCTTTTATAGTTAATACTAATTAAATTTTATAATATAAAGCTAGCAGCCCTAATTATTAAATATACTTATAATCTCTTATACTTTATTATTTTATTCTCTTATATATATATATTAAAACACTTATATTTAACTATTTAAGCTTATTATAGAAGTTACCTACTACTACTGTAGTGCTATATAAATTTTCACCAGCCTCATCTCACTTCAGCCAAAATGACGTTGCCCACAATGCAGCGCTTCATTCGCCAGGGTACTCTGGCTGGACCAGCACTGTTGAGGCCTTTGTCGACTCAGAATAGGCTGACGCTCTCCTACGACTTGCATGAGCCAAGCAAAGCAGCCGCTGGGTTGGTCGCCCCTATCATTTTCCTTCATGGCCTCTTTGGGTCGAAGAAGAACAACAGAAGCATCAGCAAGTGAGTCAACCCGCTATGGACGGATTTCGTTTTTCTGACACACTTCCAGAGTGCTCGCACGTGATCTTGGAAGACCTGTCTATGCATTGGTAAAGGAACTACTCGCAAGACTTGGCCGTGGTATTGATGATGATACCAGGACCTGCGCAACCATGGAGAGTCGCCTCATGACTGGCATCACGACTACGTACACATGGCAGATGATGTCGCGGGTTTCATAGACCAGCATAACCTCCGTCAACCGACCATCATCGGACATTCGATGTGAGTTAATGATCACCAGGTTTCAAAGAGATGTCCCGTACTGAGCCATGTCTTCTGAAGGGGTGCTAAGGCTGCCATGACACTTGCGTTGGAATCGCCTGGTCTCGTCAAGGACATCGTCGCGGTCGACAATGCGCCGGTGGATGCAGTACTGGAAAGTGGGTTTGGGAAATATATCCAAGGCATGAGAAGGATCGAATCTGCCAATGTCACCAGGCAGGCAGAGGCGGACCAGATTCTCAAAGAGTATGAAAGTGTAAGACTCTCCCGTGCCCAAACGCAGCGCACATTTCATTGACTCTGTCACATAAGTCTCTGCCTATTCGTCAATTCCTGCTTGGCAACCTACACCGGCCCCAAGCAGGGAAGCCGGAGCAAAAGTTTCGAGTTCCACTGGACATCATTGGTCGTTCTTTGAACCACATGGGGGACTTCCCATACAAAGATCCGAGCAAGGTTCGTTTCGAGAAGCCTGCTCTTTTTGTCCGCGGAACCAAAAGCAAGTATGTACCGGATGATGTTTTGCCCATCATCGGACAATTCTTCCCCAAGTTTCGTTTGGCAGACATCGACGCCGGTCATTGGGTGATATCAGAGAAGCCGGAAGACTTCCGCCAGGGTAAGTTCCCCTTGGTACCGGTCACGTAGCAAGAACTGACGCATGAGTCGTAGCGGTCGTCGAGTTTCTAAGAGGACCCGAATAGCGGAAGGCGTCGTAAAACGCATGTGCGTGGCAGAGGATAGGGCAGGGTTGTATTCATTCGTAGACAGGCATGGGATAGACAATTATTTAGATACACACCAGGTCCAATTCGACATGCTCCGAATCAGGGGATGCAAACTACGTCACCACAAACACGCTCCTTGTAAACTGAGCCTTCCAGTCACGAGACTTTGCATGGGCCATGCTTGTTCCAGGAACGAAGTCGCATTGGTGGTACTGCGAAAGTCTGCTCTTGGTCGAAAACGGACTGCAACAAAAAACGTGTCCGTCCATTCCACATACACACATGACGCCTTTTTCTTTTATATCCTCCAGTCGGATCCCGAAACCCAAGTCTTGCCATCATGATTCGGAAGCGAGGCTGCGCACACCCGGCACAGTGTCTTGAAGAATTGACCATTTACCATTTTGAGGTAACCTAGACCCGCAGCCGCCTTAATGCTACGCCATGTGCAACGACCTAAACAATGCCGAATTTGTTTTCCGGCCGATAGAGCCAGAGTTCCCTGCTGCCGAACCTTCCTCCGTCTAGGTTCTTGCTCCTTAGACTTCTTCAAGAACGCGCTCCTTGAACTCACGCTCAACCTTCTGTCCCTGGTCGTCGGTGCCAGACTCGCCGTGGAGACCCATCAGGGCACCAAGGTCGAACTTAGGCTGCTTGAGGAGCTTGACCTTGCGGATGTGGACCTGAGGACATCGTGTCAGCTCTGAAATTTGCGCGCAACACCACATGTGGATCTGAACGTACGTTCTGGAGGGGATAGATGCCCTGGGTGGACTTCTCAATCTCACGGCCGATAACCTCGGGGATGAGCTTGGAGGTAAGCTGGGTGAGGGTGCAGGTGGAAGCCTCACGCTGGATGATCTCGGTCATCTTGCGGCGAATGGCACGGATTTGCGAAGAAGCAGCGTATGTCGTCTTCTTGATCTGGTTGGGGCGGCGCTTGGTGAAAGCGATGGCGAAGAGTCTGAGGAGGTAGTCGTCGGTGGTCTTGACAGTGACGTTGGCCTCAATGAGGGTCTGCCACTTGCGGACGAGGGAGCGGAGCTTATCGGAGGTGAAGTCGAGGCCGTGGAAGTTGGTCAGGCAGTTCTTGCCCTGGACCTCGTCGACGCGGAGCTTAACCTTGCGGAAAGCGTGATCCTCGTCCTTCTGGAGATCCGCCAGAGAGACCTCCAAGATACGGCCCTTGAGGGCATCGTTGGCGTTCTTCAGACCGGTGGTTCTGTTGACCAGGGTCTTGCCGACACTGCAGAAGGAGTCAGCAATCCGCTTGAGAAGTAATCTCCAACCCTGTCTGCGCCCCCTCCTTCAACCTCTCTCGATCGTGTCCTCCGAGGTCGCTGTCGGTCTTCTGTCGCTGCGGGCTATCCTGTTGTTGGAACATCGGGCTGGCAGAACTCACTCTCTGACGTTGAAGGGGGCCGGGGCCTGTCGCGGCATTGTCAGCTACATGTCGCCGAAATTGTGACTGCGCCGACCCTTACCTTGATCTGGTACCAATCCTTGCGGGAGAAGGGGTCCACGGTCTTCTTCTTGAGACCCTTCTTGCCCTTGGACAATCTCTTGTTCCTAGAGAAAGCAGAACGGTTAGCAACTGACGGCGAGAATGCGTACGGCAGCGATACTCGACGGCGCGCGCATCTTCATTTGTCTGCGGGAGTGATATCGCTTACTTTCCAACAGCCATTTTGGGCGGCTGCTATTTGTCTGGCGGATGAACGTTGAGTAGTTGAAAGATTGGAGGGGTGGTGTTTTCGCTGGTGATAAAATTGAGAGCGCAGGTTGTGTGGCCGAAATTCTTAGCGAGTGTGCCCCGTTCGAATTATGTAATCCAGGCGGCCTGCAACCCCGGGACAGCACTGTGCTTGCCCCTGCCCCAAAGTCAGCACGAAGAGAAACCAGACTAGGTGAAACCACGCACTGTCTTCCCCGCACTGTGATCACGTGATGCACAAAATCATGAAAAAAAATTGTTCAGTCAACCCCAAAGACCCACTCCCGGTACAGGGACAGTACCTGCGGACAGTGCCTACTTACCTAGGTAGGTACGTAGTGTGGTGTGGGTGTCTCCGGGCAGTGAATGTCACAGCTCAGCCAGGTGTGGCTGCGGCCGCACGGAGAGTGTGGCTGGACGTGGACCATTGCTCGATTCCACTTTGAGCACAACGTTCACATAAACATGCTGCAATTTGCCTATCACGATCAAACTTTACAATGAAGAATCTCGACTCCCACAGAAGGTGTGATGCCTATGATCCCTCCTTCACTCTACCCGAGTGGTGTTGTCCGTCCTGTTATGACCGGTGAAGTTGACCTATGGTGTTTCTGTCCTTACCTCCCCACCCAGACCATACAAACGCCTAAGAGGAGCCCCGGTGGCGATTGTCATCTCGCCTCGAGCCCGTCTTCGTTGCGCATTCGCCGATGCAGCATAAAACCACAATAAACCCCCCTACCTTGTCTTCAGGCTCGTTTTCTTCGGTCGAAAGAACAGTTCGCCACTGACATGTAACCACCCTCCGAGGCCATGACATTCCTCGCTAGGTCATTCGGCTCATGCAGAACCGTGGACAGCCCGTAGGGGCCCGTCATCATCGTCAACATATGCCTTTCGTGAGGCATTCAGAAACGTCCCATTCCTGGGACGGGCGGTCATTTTTCAACTCTGCCTGCCGTTGTCGCCTTCTTCATCGAGTTGCTCAAACATCTTCCTCTTTGCCGTCACTGCGCCGCTCTCCGTCCCAGGCATCGAAATTGGGAAAGCTGAAATAGCCGTTCGAATCTGGACAACGCATGTCGTCAGCAAAGTCAACTCGTTGCTGTCCAAAGTCCTGGGACTTCACGAACAAGGATGGTGCTCCCTGTGACCCTGTACGCGGTTGGCGGACGCCACGGTCACGTCCTCGGCGCTCAACGATGCCATGGGAGGTGCCGCACCCGACGTGGGTGAGTACTCGGGGGCTGGACCGGAATATACTGCGACGCGATTGAGCAACTCGGTAGCTCTCTGAGTTGACTGCGGACTTGATATGGCACCCCGACTGGCATTCGACGTTGTTGTGATGGAAGGCTCAGTTGCACTGGCTCGTAGCAGCCTCGGTCGGCGTCGACGATCTGCTCGAGGCGACGATTCCCTTCTCCTCATGTTGTCATCGTCTCGCAAATCCCGGGCAACGGCCGCCATAGTTGCCAGGTGGATTGTCGTATGATTGAATGGATAAAGAAGGATGCTGCCCCGGCTAGCCGTGAATCCTCACGGTTGATTGATCGGTTTTAGCAAAATTACACTAAGCACAAGCCGGATGGAAATCATATTTGCCTTTGAACCCCTCCTCACGCGGATATCGTGCACATTATCAACAGCCATCAAGCCCGGCTACCTGGCGGGAGCATCGGTCCACGAGGGGCCGAGCCTGGTCGATGGTTTTCCGCTGACGGGCTAAGCGTGCATTCATTGGGCCACATGGCCGGTGCCTGATGGGACCAGCTCCCAACTATGTGTCTAGAGTTGTATGGGTCGGTGAGCGTCTGTTTGGGCACTTATACGCAAAGGCCATGCATGGCCGGCATCACGCATGCAGCTACTGTGGGGTGGCTAACCGTTTGGCTGATCAGTTCCCGCCATTTCCCGCCCATTCCCGGGAAGTCGAGTCCAATCCCGGCTGAACACCGCCATTGCACCGCACCGGTCAACGACATGGAACTGGAGAAGCTGGACGCGGTACATGCGTCGCTGCTCCTTGGCAAGTCTTTTCATACACAATTAACAACACACACACACACATACACCACATGCGGATCGGGCCAGGCCAGGCCTAGTTTCCTCACGCGCGTTGGTGGTGCGACAACCATGTTACGTGGTTGTAGTGACGTCTCGTGTCAATTAGCTCACCGGGAGATATCTAACCCAATGGCATCCGTTACTATATATGGGGCCTTCACGTCCCTAAACCGCCAGCTTGCCAGTACATGCGACGATGCCGCAGCAACATTCCTACCTGACTTCCGCTGCACCCCTCCTCTTCATGCCGCCGACACAACCAGAGGAAGGGGAATGTTATATCACCTGCAGGTCCAACGTTTACTCGCCCGCCCCATCCATCCGGAGACCGGCGATGATGCGGTTGTTACATGGGGAGGGTGAATAACACAACTGATCTTTGCTCAGCATTGAGGCACCTTTGTCTCCACGCTGCTCCCTTACTCATTCAACGCACCCCCGGCCCAAGTTTCTGGATGTGGTGCCTAGTGGTCAATACTATGGGCATGTCAGTGGTCGATGAAATGTCTCCAACCTGGGGGAACATACTCTTCCCAGAGCCGACCCTGCACAGCCCTCAGCTCTTCTTCTGTCATACGCTTTCCAGCGGTGAAGTACCCTAGACTCTGATGTCAGCACTCAGAATGGTTCGCAGTTTACTTGTATTGGCTTGCCTGCGGTGATTTTCGCGTCTATCTCGACTCGGGAATCTGCCGGTATCAATTCCTCTGGGAGTTCTACCCGCTCATGGATGGGAATTCTGCAGACACTGTCAACGCAATCCCATTGACGTTTCTGGACGTGAAACTCATCGCTCACCCTTGTCCCACGATGGCGTCGTGCTTCATGCTGTTGGAAATAACCTGTTAGCGGTACGACGGCTTCGCTGGGAGAAGCCTCTACTCACTTGCTCATGCTGAGCATGCGATCGATCTTGCGGATTCCAAGCCAGTGGAGGATATCTGGCATCAGGGCCTGGAAACGCATGTCCTTGACACCTGCGATGTTCTCGGTTCTCTTGAAGTAGTCTGAAGCCCGGTCTTCACCCCGCTTACGAGCGTTGTACACGACTGTGTTCCCCGTCAGCATCTATCTTACAAACGTTCTGCGACAGGTCGGCAGCTGCGCTTGGTTCAATCAAGCACGGGCGCGCAACTCAGGGCACACTCACGGTACTATAGCTCTGTGTCAGCTTTGTTCGCATTGAATGAAGGCACGCTAGTTACTCACCTTGGTGACTTCACCGAGAGCTCTACCTTCTTTCCTGAAGTATATCACAACGCCGCTACCACCATTCTGGGCTTCCTTGACCGCCTCTTCAATGCCAAAGATGAGATAAGGACGACAGGTGCAGATGTCAGATCCAAAGACATCACTGCCGTTGCACTACGGTACTGTAAGCGGGGAAGTCATTACCGGAGTCCATGTTGCAAACCTCATCGTGGATGCGCAATGCCAACCGCACCGACTCGTCTGACATCTTGGCGGGATCACCGAAACAGTACACAGTCAGCCCACCTATCCGGGTCAATAGGTCAGCTTGAAGTCGAAATCTGCTTCAGGCCTGCTCACCGATGGGGGGAAGGAAAACTTTGATGTCTCCGCGGGTGATCAACTGACAATTGAGTCAGCCAAGAGCCCGATTACTGATGAGCCCGGATTCCTTACCTCGGGGTAACTACCCCCCGTGTGCTCGAACAATGATCGCCTCAAGGCCCCCTCGTCTAGAGGCTAGGTTAGATACTCAATGGTCACTGAGATGGAACTATGACGAACCGATGCCAAATCTCTCGGCAACCCCCGGCAGATACCACACCTAGGTTAATGTTAGCTGCGTCATTTTCGGTCGTCTTAATGGCATCGACATACAGGTTCAACGGCAAACTTGGTCACAGCAAGCTCTCCGAGGTTGTTAATACAGACCTTGCCGTCAGGAACGCTAACATCCCAGGTCAGTCAAAGCTAGTTTCACTTCTTGCGTCAAGAAAACTCACAGCCTTCCCGTCCTGACGCTTTCTTCGAGCTCCGGCAGCTGCAGACGTTAGCACATCGATATCATATGCAGGTATGATCGCGAACCTTCATGTGTGCCTTAGTGATGGCGATAGTCGGGCGGATATCAACTTCAACCTCGTGTTAAAGCGTGATCCTGTCTGTGCAGATGTTCTCGGGGTTCTCATACCATTGTCTCTTTCAATCGTGTCTTTGAAGAGCCACGGCGCCAAATGTCCCCAAGGATCCATGGCCACAATCTTCTTAGGGTCTCCCCACTGAGGAAAGGGTCCAATTTTGGCAGCCGGCTCCGTGTTGGTGAAATCGGGTCTGGAATGTGAGCGTTCTGCGAAACGTGCGTGATCCAACAGGGTCTTACCTATGCTCCAGGTTAAGCTGTTTGCTAGCAACAGCCAAAGCATAGTAAATTGAATACGACCCGCCACTGGCAAGAGCTGTGTTAGATACGAGGCATTTGCTGTTCTGCCTGCTGTACTGTATTCTCAGAGGCGTCAGGTATGTTTAACTTACTGAGCTAAGTTCAATAGGTCAGTCTCTACAAAATCAGAAGCTCACCCAAGCACAAACGGTACTCACCTCCGATGGCTACGGTAATGAAACTTGATTAGCCGCAAGTGCATGAATAGTATAATGTGGTGTCAAAGATACGAACCGTTACGTCTTCCAATGGTGGATGAAGATCGGGAAACGACAACTGGACCTCGGCGATGAGGCTCTCCCTCGCCCCAAATCAGGGGCAGAGGCTTGATGCCAATCTGCTTTGGGTATGTTCTGTGTGTTACTTTAGTAGGGGAGCTGAAATGGCTTCGAATGCCGCTAGCGGATGGGAGGAAATGGACGGATCAAGGGAAACGGTTCGGCAACGTGAACATACGTTAAAATGATACGGGACGTGAGGCCGGATCGCTGGCTTGGGGACGAAGGAACTGCCGGGGCCTGGAGGGTCAGATCGGATGACTGCTGGTCCGAGCCACCGGCAGCATCGGAGGTGCGGGGTGCTTCGGGGGCTGTGCCGATAGCCGGGCTCGGGGCAAGTGCGGCGGCGACATTGGCATCACCAGACAGCTGATGGTATCGCTGGGTCAATGAATCGACGGCAGCTACAAGGTCCGACTGGGTTTGCTGGATGGAGCGCAGGGAGCCGAGCACCTGGGCCAAGGCCTCTTCGGGGGGGCTTCCAGTACTCATCACTGCCTAAGTTTGAAGACGAGGTTCACGGCACAATACAGGTCGGAAGTGAAAGCAGATGGGGCTTGACGTGGTCAGTAGCAGGTGGGTGGTGATGCGAGGGTTACAGGAGGGAGGCCACAAGGATCGTGAAGCTGGCGAAAAAAGAGGGCGAGGAGGCGGTAGAAAAGAGAATGAAGGGAGGGAAAGGAGGAGGATAGGGACACAATCCGCGAAAGTAAGACAAGATGAAGCAAGTCTGGGGCCAAGGGTAAGCTCAGGCGGCGGAGTTTAGACGACAAGTAATTGCCGGAAGCTGGGAGGTTGGAGCCTCTTAAGAAGGACCAGACAAGACGGTGACCACCGATGGCTGGTCCACAGTCGTCTAGGGTGGCAGTTCAACAGATGACTAAATCGGATGAAGAGAGGATTAACTATGTAGCAAACAGATGTAAGGGATGGCAGAATGCGAGGGGCTAAGGCGTTACTGCGATACGCATCTGAATCTAAGGTGACCCTAGGTACCTCGAGCATAGGATCACTGCCTGAGCGAGGCCTTGTGACCTGTCGGAAGGCGCCGCGCATGCACCTCGACCTCCCGCTGCTGCTGGTGCAGTACAGACGCGATTGGAACTTGCACATGCACCTCCTGGCTTTCCCTCTGGGGCTTGAGCTTGCGGCCATCATCTTACTTCATGCACTTCGCAGGTCCCAGGCTCATGCTTCGGCCTCTTTTGAGTACCTCCAAAGGCTGTGCATGCCCGCATCCAGCTCTCACTAACCCATGGCAGGATAATGTAGCTGGCTGACAGGAATGATGTCGTACCCAACATGCCTTACGACGTGGTCAATCGCACGGCTGGGAGCACCAGTGCCCAGGATGGAGTGGAAGACAGTAGATGCGGGGCCGTCCGTACCTAATGTAACGTGGAGGAAGAGATAGGTAGGATATGTGTTAGGTATGCGGCGGCCAGCGCCAAAGATAAGGGCGCACCCGACGAGATCCCCGGCAGGTGCCTTAAGATGTCTGGTGGGCTGTCTCTGCCCCTGCGTTTCCCCGCAGTAGCCGCGGGCGTGGAGCTGACCTAACCTTGGGTACCTAGCACCCTAGACACTCAAATGCGGCTATCTGTCTTCGATACAACAATTAATAGGTATATACGAACAGATGGATAGCAGACCTGCGGATGAGATTGGCTACCCTGCCTAGTGAATGAGGTCACACCATCACTGAGCGGCAGATTTACAATCAACACGCCTTCCGCAGTATATGATGTGAACTGCTACCTGCTGCCGGACTCCGATCTCCGAGGCTAACTGGACCTTGTTTTCGGCTGGGCGCCGCGGGGCTCAATGAGGGCAATTGGGCGGGGGGGGGGGGGGGGGGGGGGGGGGGGGGGGGGGGGGGGGGGGGGGGGGGGGGGGGGGGGGGGGGGGGGGGGGGGGGGGGGGGGGGGG